>JAPTMU010000163.1:469801-498823 GCA_028583405.1 Pogonophryne albipinna
GGGAGGAAGTCTCTGGAACATTATTAATATTTGTATTATTTTTTTTTGGGAGGGATGCCTAAGTTAATTACATATTTTCAAATTGAATAATTTCAATGTAATAGTATACGACAGTGCCATAGCTAAATGTGTTAGGTGACGTCTAAAGGTGTGTTTTGCTCCGCTCACCAGTCCCTCACAGCGGGCAGAGCTGCAGGTGCTGATCTCTCTCTCTCGCGTTTATTTCCAAATCCATCAGATCTAGCTAGTTCTAGCCAATGATATGGCTGCTGCCCCTCCCTACACGCAGATCACACAGACTCAAACATCATCTTAGGCCCAAATGCGGCACAAATGTGCTCCGCAGCCGTTGCGAGGTTCCGGCGCTAACAGTTCATGAGCGTGCTCCCCCGCCCCCTGTCAACACTCGTGACACATGGCCAGCCTAAACAACAATAAGCGCTGCTTGGCAACCATGTGTGTCGGCAAAGTGCAGACATTTTGACTGGAGAGATTTAGTTTTGCCGGTATTCAACATATTTTACCAGTCATAGTCCGGTAATTATTTACACTCTAAGAAGAGTCCTAGACAACAGACATGGCGTCAAAAAGGAGTAATGTGTGGAAATATTTCGACCAGGTTAGTGAGTGCGGTGTAGAGGTCAAACTATGCCAAATTAAACGTATACATGCGATACCTTGCTATACCCGCAACCTCCGTTCCAGCTGAGAGGGGCTACAGCTGGCCTGATTGTGAATTGCCTCCGCACATGAAAGCCTATAGCTGTCAAACTGTGATCACCAGTTCAATACATTTGACAAATTAGACCTGGTTTCTATAGTTATTTGAACATGTATTTATTTATTTCAAAAGTTATTGAAAAAAAATATTTTGTAAAAAAAAATGTTGAATTTTTTTTTTACAGGATATGTACATTTCGGTTAACCGGTTAACCGTTTTCTGGGGGGTCGAATATTCGAATATACATTTGCTTTCAAATTCCCCATCCCTAATATACATGTCTAGCTATGCACATGTATATTGTTATCCACAGCAACTGAGATAAAATAACATACACATCAATGCAGGTCAGTTTCCATATGCTTCAGTGGTGCTGGAAATGTGGATTGAGTGCACGTGTGAGCATCAGGAGAAAGGCCGGGTTTGCCTGGGCTCGCACGGTGGCACCAGGTTTAGAAGTAAAGACTTATCATCAAATAACCTATCTATTTTCATGTCGAAATTGCAACTTCACCTTTGACCACCAGAGTGAGGTCCATCTTTGAAGTTAAGAGGAAGACCCATAGACCAGTCACTCTTCATGGACAAACAGCTGGGTTCAGGTTCTTCCAGCTTCCTCCTGAAACATGAGAAAGAAACAGGAAATAATCTGGAATTGTCAAAAAAGGTCCGGTCCTAACTCTTCCTGAACACTTTGCCTTAACCTCTGTGACAAATGTCTTGGGCTCAAGGAAAGGTGTTTTATTATGTTATTTTTATTTTGAAATTCAGTTCCTGACGGACGCCAAAAAAGCCCGAGATTATGGAATCAAACAAATAAATAAAAACAAGGATAAGTGTGTGTTATTGGTGAGTAAATAACAGTGTGTTATTTAGAAAAGAATAACAAATTAGAAGGAAAAAAGATTTAAAAAATACAGATGTCAGTATTCTGAGGCTCTGAGCCATTTCTTTTTCTCACAGACGACAAAAAAAGTCCGACATTAAACGATTTAAAATAAAAACAATAATCGTGGCTTGATATTGAGTAAGAACATGTTTTTATGAACCCCACAGCTTCCAGTCTTCCAAGACCCGACCGGACAAAAAGACGCAGGCACGAAACACACTACCAATAGAAATACATTGCTTTTAAAATCGTTCTATGACTATAACACGACCCGTGAGACTGGGTTGGAACACACCTTGCTAGTATAGTCTCCACTGGTATTTCCTTTGAAGATTGTCTTTTAAAAAGTATTCGTTCGGGCATTGACCGGTCACTCTTCATGGACACACAGCTGGGTGCAGGTCCATGCTGCTGCTCTGGGCTTCAACACAAGACACACGCACACACACACACACACACACACACACACACACACACACACACACCACACACACACACACACACACACACACACACACACACACACACACACACACACCACACACACACACACCACACACACACACACACACGAGATTGTGATTGTACTTTCAGGCAGATATTTCCTCACAGCAGCAGCCGCACACCTTTAGTTAAACTGCCAAAAAGGCCACATTATTAACCCGAAACTACACAAAAATTACACTTCAGATACTCAACTTCCTTGACATGCTTCACGTTTTGAAATTTCACAGATATCTGTTACGGTTCTTCCACAAAACGTTCACATGTAAGAGGTTTATCTCTCATTCAGAACAATGGAAACCTGTGATCTCTACAGAGCTCCTTAGCTCAACTATAAACACCTGTGTCATGGAACACGATGATGTCATCGCTCCACCTGACATGCTCAGAGCAGCAGACTTCAGGTAAAGGTTAAAGGTCCTGCCCTCAACATGTCTATGTGCCATTAGTGAGTTTTCCTCAAAAGCTGTAGCTGTTAAAAAAGCAATTTGAAGGTTGGATATTTGTAAACCTTTTTTTGTTTATATTAATAATTTAAGATGTAAAAGAATTCCAGTTTATTTGTAGTACTTTCTATTTTTATTGTGACATTTGGTGGCATCAATGTGTGCATTTGATACAGATAATGGAGCAGTTGCTTTAGGGCCACAGTGTATATCCCTTAAGGTCAAATAATGAGATCCTCGACCTCTGCCCCCCTCTCGCACCTCCACACAGAGCCCCCCCCACATATCAGATCACAACTTAACCCCTGCTTGTGCGTTAAGGCAGATGTGTTGGAGGCGCGGCCTTTGCGGACCCATTGTCGACTAACAGTGGCGTCGCCTGGCCTGCGCATTCGGGATTTAGCCCAGAATGTTTTTTCTGTAGCCCCGGACAATTCTCCCTCAATAATATAATACATTACCCGTACTTCACGTGAACCTCATCATGACACTAGAGAGGACGGCAGGATTGTAATTTCCCGTGTTCAGTGAATGCAACAGAGGCATCCCCAGAGAGAGAGAGAGCGCACCGGCAGGGACCGTGTTGTTAGCATCTGGTTAGCTAGCTGCACTAACTGACATAAGGAGCTGTTTGTTCCACAACAAGCTGGAGGAGAGTCCTCTCCTGTCAGACTGAGCAACACACTCTCACTCCCTAACCGTCCAGGAGTGACGCTTGGTCAGGGTCCCGAGGCGTGCAGTTGGGACGCGCCGAGGCTCCTTCAGCTTCATAAACGGACGCAAATAGCTTTCAACTGATTTAAATGTATTCCCATCTGCAGCGGTATTTGACGCTCATGGAAGCACCGCACCCGTTTGTGTCGGCGGCTCTTAAAGGCAATGTGAGCGTCCATTCCCATTGGATAACGGAGAATTGTACACCCGGAAGTAAGTATTCTCCTTACTGTCGATTGATTTGACAGTGATATCTCCACTACTCATCGACTACAAAACACCAGATTACCTTTGTTAATACACGACATTGATAGGTTTAAATTGTGTGCAATGCTTTTGTGTTTTTCCCCTTCAATTCTGAGAAACAACTTGTTTTCTCTGAAATGTGGAGCGCCAAAGAGACTACACTACCCACAATCCCCAGCTATTGACGCCTGTCCACTTTGACAAACCTCGTGATAAGTCAACAAGCTCTGTGATTGAATGAAACATAAATTCATACAAAAAAAGTCCAACCCTGTCTCCTAAAGAAGACGTTCCCACAGAACTAAACTGCATTCTCAATTACGTTTAGCCAGAAACGTATTTTCTCCCACGTTACGTTTCTTATGAACGTTTCTCAAATACGTTTATTTTCTACATATCTTTGCCATTTATTGTCTTGCTTATAATAATGATAATAGTCATTTATAAATATCATTTTAGAGCACACATTTGAAATCAGTAGGCGAGGCTGTAATTTCTCCAGCTGTTCTCTCATGAGGCAGAAAATAATAGTTTTAACAGCCAAAAAGCTGCTGTGTCGTTTATTGCACCTCAAACATTAAAACAGATCCAGAGTTACGTGTTTCTGAACTTCCTCTAAGAAGAAAGGACAGTAACAGAAGATCTCTGTGGCTTCAGGCTCGATCGACGTTCAAATCCATATTGCATCTCTTCTCTTTGCTGAGATTAATGTTTTTGAATGCTTGGTCCTTCTATAAATAAATAAAAAAAAAAAAAATGACATTGTTGCCCCAAAAGTGGGCGGGGCTGTAACGTGACGTCGATTTTACTCTCATCCATTATTCAAAACCATTCTATTTATTCTAACGTAAATTACATGCCAGTGTTTTATCTTTGTATTACTTATATTTTTATACTTTATTTGCTATGAGTTATATCTGAAGCAAATGATGTTTCTGAAGATGTGTAGTGAGTTCCACGCTTCAATGCAGCAGAAATGTGAACTCTCATTACAGGAACAACACCGGAAACAGACGTAGGAAAGATCCTCAGCTCGCTGGATGTTTTAGCCGCAATGCACGTTTTGAAAGATATTACTGATTTTCTTTGAATATAAGAATGTAAATACTGAGTTGAGAGAATAGTCAGGGGATTTGGGTGATGGGAGACACATCTATGGAATCACCATTTCAATAGCTTACCATTAAATGACGGATATGCCTTTCTGTCTGTGATGTTTTACAAATCAGATATTAATGTGTAGAAGTAAAACATGAGAAATAGTAATATCCTGTACAATTATGTAAAAACACGAATAAAACTACACATCTTCAGATGTTATACATACATAAGTGTCCTACACTAATAATACAAAGTTATTATTAGTATGCTGTGTGTACCTTGTGTGCACCGCCTAGTGGTTAAAGCACGTCATTGAATTATTTTTGTTGAATAATGTTATTTTTGTTGAATAATGTTATTTGATGAAATATTAAGAGTCCATACTTTCATAGGGGGAAAGTAGAAGGTCAATGATAGAATATAGAATATAAAAATCAAGAAGATACTGTAAGTGATCTCTACAATAAAACAGTTTAGTGCTGGATGTACAAAGATTAATAGGAGGATGTGCAAAACAGACAAACTAATTAACCTTTATTAACACATTAAAGAATACTTTAGGTTACGGTCTTCTTTCAAATAAGAAAAAAGCTTTGGGGTATCTATCTACAGATAAATATTAAGCCTGACAAAGTACTTAACGTCTAATATATTGCTTTCCTGCAATGTTAACTATGTTGAAGCACTTATTTTAACTGATATTATACACATTAATTATACTCTTATGTAGATAGAATAAGAAATGTGCAGAATGACAGTTTAATGGTGGAGGTACACATATTGATAGATGTCTTGTAATGCGCTGTTGAGGAACCTGTGACCCAAGTTTTTCATTCATTGCATAACTACACCGTAGTTGTGTATATGATATGTCAATAAACCTTAGAAAGTCTTGAATCTTGAAAGGGATGTGCAAAATAGCCATAATATACAGTCTTTAATTAACTATTAGTAGAGAATAACGAGTAATGAATATACTTTATAGAGATCTGCAGATAAATGTTTAGTCTTCTCAAGCACCAACTATCAAATCTCTCCTGATTGTTGGCACTTGACAATCACCTTTCCTGAATTTTAACTCAGGTTAACTAAAGTCTGATTTAAGGGTTGTTTATATTTCACATCATTAATCAGAATCTGCAAAGTAACTCAAATAAATGTAGTGGAGTAAAAATACCAGGTTAACCTCTGAATTGTAGTGGAGTAGAATTACAAAGTAACAATGAGCTGTCATGTGGGTATATATTAATGCTGCCCATTATGGATACAAGCGATTTCCCCCATTAGTAATTATATGTTTTACATTGTAACACCAATGTGTTTCCTATCTCCTAAACCTCCAGGGCTGTACACAGTTTAATACTGTCAACTTCTCATTTTGGAAAAAGGAAAACGTCTTTTAAAACTACAATTCCCAGTAGAGACGTGCCATAGAGAACATGTTGCGAAACACAATAGCCAGCATGTGTAGTTCTGGGGGGCGTTCGAGTCCAGTTTTGAATAGTCTGCCGTGGTTCGTTCCATTTCAAAGCTTGACGCTCGGCGTAACCTTGGCGCGCTGCCACTCCAACATCCAATCCCAGAGTTGAAGATTAATCACGAGGTTTGTCGCAAAGCGGACAGGCGTCGTCACAACAATAGCTGGGGATTGTGGGTAGTGTAGTCTTTGGCGCTCCACATTTCAGAGAAAACAAGTTGTTTCTCAGAATTGAAGGGGAAAAACACAAAAGCATTGAACACAATTTAAACCTATCAATGTCGTTTAATTAACAAAGGTAATCTGGTGTTTTTGAGTTGATGAGTAGTGGAGATATCACTGTCAAATCAATCGACAGTGAGGAGAATACTTACTTCCGGGTGTACAATTCTCCGTTATCCAATGGGAATGGACGCTCACATTGCCTTTAAGAGCCGCCAACATAAACGGGTGCGGTGCTTCCATGAGCGTCAAATACCGCCGCCGATGGGAATACATTGCGATCAGTTGAAAGCTCTTTGCGTCCGTTTATGAAGCTGAAGGAGCCTCGGCGCGTCCCAACTGCACGCCACGGGACCCTGACCAAGCGTCGCTCCTGGACGTTCAGGGAGTGAGAGTGTGTTGGACTGAGAGGCTCAGGTGAGCTAAAGGACTCTCTGAGTGTTTAGATAGTTCACTTTAGTCTAAGTTATCTCAGTGGGTCTCAAACGGTTTGGTCACGAATTATTATTAGTTACATACATACAAACATACATTATTGTACTCTGGAGGGGAGTTTGACAGGGTATTACTCCAAAAGTACACGATAAAAGTACTTGATTGTACTTGTGGCAGTAGTCCAAGTAGTACTCTGTCCAGCAGTACCACTCTCACTGAGAACTTATGGCAAAAAAATCATTTTATCTCTCATCAAAGATGGCAGAAAACATACATTATTGTACTCTGGAGGGGAGTTTGATAGGGTATTTCTCAAAAAGTACACAGTAAAAGTACTTGATTGTACTTGTGGTAGTAGTCTAACAAGTACTGAGTCCAACAGTATCACTTTTATTAAGAATGTATTGCTAAAAATCATTTTATCTCATCAAATATAGCAGAAGTGGCATGATTTTGTTCTCAGGAGGGGAATTTGAGAGTATTACCCAGAAAAAAGACAGTCAAAGTACTTCATTTTATTGTTGGTAGCAGTCAAAGTAGGACTGAGTCAAACAGTGTTAGTTTTTTTAAGAATTTATGGTTAAAATAATTTGTATCGCATGAAGCAGAAAAAACACGCATTGTTTTACTCTTGCGTTAGTGCCGCTTCTCAGCGATTACCGTAAAGGCGCTATTAATCGCGCACTCAAAAATGAAGAACTGCTCATTTGACCAAGCAAATTTGAGAGACGGCTGAGATGACAGCAGTAAAATTCCACTGTAGCGCCCGGTACCAAATGGGAAACCCCACATGTTTGAGCACCCTCTATGAAACGTCAACAGCACCCCCAAAAGAAAATCTCTGGCCCGTCACTGTAAACTAAGCCCCGAATGTTTCCAGGTCCAGGAAACGCCCCTGTCGACTAACCAGGAAATACACATTTCGATCGTTTCTTCTGTCGTTTACATACATAAGTGAGAGAAGATAAGATGAACCTTTACATCTGTTGGTATATTTGGCTCCATAGGAACACTTTGATGCACATTCACGACCAGTGTGTGAGGTTGTGGTTGCGATGCCGATATCCGGACGCGCACAGCGAGGCCTACAAAAAGACACTTGAGGTGATGGGGATGTCTGTTCAAAACATTGCAAACTAGAATAAATCATTTAAACCAGTTATTTTTGCCAGACTTATTACTGTACATCGTTCTTAATGTGATACCAAGTCCATCTGAGACCCGTGTACACCTTCAGACAGCCTACAAGTGAAGCACACGTTGTTTACTCACAGTTTGACAGCAGCGTGGAGAAGTCTTCAGCTGTGGAGCTGATCCTCTCAGGTAAACTGTGTCCGACTTCTGTGGCTATCTACCAGCGATCATTTTTCATATTAAAGACTACACACACATTTATCCCTTATAACTTTGCAGCACTTATCCAGATAAGATGTGACCGTTAACTTGGTTTGCGTCAGTTTCCCCTGCTGTCGCAGTTGGCTGTTTTACGACGGCGAGATCTTCCGCGAAACGAGGCTTTCACTTAGGGACCATCAACAAATGACTTTTCAATTACACAGGAACGATGTTCCTTTTAATAAATCGACAGCTTCCCGATCGTGTGAATGTGAAACAAATCCACTATAGATCATACGTTTGTTGAACACACCTCTCTTTATTGTATTTTAATACTTTAAATATGTTTTATTAGTATTATGTGTGGTAATATTAGCATATTGCTTCAATAACTTCCAGGTCATGTGACCTAATCACTCAAAATCACTTTCTGAATTGAATACTTGTCTGTACACAATGGAAACAGCTCTTTATATCGGATTATAGTACTTCATCTATTTAATATTAATATTTGTATGGAAAATTCAGGGTGTTTTCTATTTCCCTCGACAAAAATGCAATGGGATTTCTCCATAGGATTTAGGAAAATAGTTTGAAATAAGGTCTGTGGAAAATGAACCCGTTTGATAAATGCACGTTTTGTTAATCTCCACATGTCTACTTTGATCATGTTCTAATCATAAATCTAACGTCCAGAAGCTAAATGCTAACGTGATGCTATAAACGAACTACAGCGAGTCCAGCAGCACGACTTCAACGTCACGCCAACTTCAGATCCATATTCAAACACACAGATTCTAAATGGTACGAGTTGAAGCGTTTGTTTGAACACTTTGCAGGAGGCAGGGACTTGCTTTCAAGCAGAACAGAAACTAACTTAGAGGAGTGTTCACGTGTTCAGCGGACAAAACGTGGCGTATCATATGCACGCAAAATCGGACTTCTGCGTATCTATTGCACGCATTTCCAATGTGTAAAGTCGTGTCATTTGTACGCAGACTGAAGAGAGTGGGTTGGTATTACAGTAAGTAACTACATTTACAGTAACAGTGTAAAAATGAAACACAGTAACTTCAAGTGCTGTATTTGTGTTTAAGTTAATAGTATTTCTAACTATAAAATAAAACACTGCCATTTAAAAAGTACTGTATTTGAGTTTAAGTTAATAGTGTTTCAACTGTAAAATAGAAACTGTAATGCTATCATTTTAAGTCACAGTATCAGTATCGTAACTGTAAAACAAATTCTTTATTATAGTATACTTCATGTCATGCTGGTAATTTACAGATTACCAGACATTCTTGACACATTTTAAAGCTCACTAATAACTGCAGGGAGACAGCAAACAATACATTTTACAATGTATTCTTAATTGTTGAACGGTATCAAGAACATGTATTTTCTTGTGCTAAATGTGTGAGCATGCCATGGCTACCATAGTCTTCCATTGCATATCCCATGTACAATTATCTTCCATGTCTTATAAACTGTGCTAAACTGACCAACAGCTGCAATTCCTACACTTATTACATATTTTCATCCATAAAACAATGGATATTAATATCCAAAAACATGGAGATTGCATTTTTAAAAACAGTAGCGATAACGAATCAACCCAAAAAATATGAAGCCATTTCTTCTGCCAAGCCATTTTAGAGACGCGCTGTAGTGGAAAAGGTGTCGCAAACTGGAGAACCCAAATGCACGACCCAGAGACACAGTCTTGAATGTAACAACAATTTTCTTTTTAATGTCAATGAACAGAAAATCCCTAACTAAGCAAAAAGAGAACTTAAGATAAACTTAAGTCTACAAAAATAACAAAATAACAAAACCTGACAAGACTGGAAACGATCCTCTCTTTGCTGAGGCCTGGCACGACCATCCATGGAAACAAACAACGAACTGACACAGGACAGAGGGAGACAGGACGTTTGAACACGAGGTGAGTGGGAACAGGTGGAAACCATCAGGGCGGGGCAGACGCTGACGATGGCGGGAAAACACACAAGGGAGGAAGTAACAGGGCCTGAAATGAGAGACAAGAGGTAAGTACAAAATGAAACAGGAAATGGAAAACGAGACACGACATGAAACACAGGACTTAACTAAAGATGAATGACATGAATAGACAGACCTGACATGACGTGAAATAACATGAGAACCTGACTAAACATGAAATGACAGATATAATACATAAACATCAAAAGGCACTGTTTGGCAAAAATTATCACTATTCTTAGATAATACACAATATTTGAAAACACTTTGAATACAGGAGGGCATTCTGCATGTCCACACTCAAATCTAATGTTTGCAAGATTTCTGTGAATTTTAAAATGAATGCAGGAATGGACCCTGTACTGAACTAACAAACCTTACACGTGTAACCCCTAGATTTCACCGGGTCCGTCTGCGTTACGGCTGCGCCGCGGCATTCACAGCGATCACAGCGATCACAGCGTTCACAGCGATCACAGCGATCACAGCGTTCACAGCGATCACAGCGATCACAGCGTTCACAGACACTCTAGTCAATGGGTGCTCTTCCATCAGACGCACCGAGTTAGTCAGAAGCGTCCCAGAAGCGTCCAGAAGCGTCCCAGAAGCGTCCCGAAGCGTCCAGAAGCGTCTCGAAGCGTCCCAGAAGCATCCCAAAACCGGCTATTCTCGTCTACTAGAATAGACGCGAGCCTGAATCGAGGCGAGCCGCAGCTCATCTCAAACAAGCCTATTTTTTCTGTTCACCGTTTTTGTCCCTATAGTTTGTCGTTCGTTTTTGTTTATTAAATATTGTCAGACTAATTACTTCGGTGTGGACTTTGTTTGAAAACGCGTCACAGCCTATAGCCAAGCTTAGCCTCTCGGCGACTCAAACTGGACTGGGAATTGAGCCGCCACAATAATAATAATAATAACAATTATGATTATTACCTTACTTTTGTCTATTTGTATTACTCTGTGTTTTTAAGGCCCAATGCCAAGACACATTCTTTGTATGCTTGCATTGGCTAATGAAACAGATCTGTGGTATTGTAATCTCTGAAGGAGACTCATTTTGGTCACTATTTCCATAAAACAAAAACAAATAAACAAAAAAAAAGCTTCTATATATTGGGCCGTGAAAGTGCTCTCTGAAACTATACGCCTGGGATGGCTTGTGACCATGAAATGAGAAAATGAAAACTTTGCCGTAGAGGTACACCAAATACATTGTGGGAAAGGTCTTGACCTGGAGAGTAACATATGTCAGTATGAAGATTCCACATGGCTCCTGCTTTGAAATACTGACCTTTGAACCTTGACCTCGGTGCATGTTTGAAGGCTTATAATTAAGCAACAAAAGGGACTACAGACATGGGACTTACTGTTATATACCTCATTCACACCAACGGTGTTTCAGGGCCGGTTCGGAGCTGGAGCTTGAAAAACACCGGGTTTTCCTCTTCACACCGCAGCGGAGCAGCCTCTTAGCTCCGGAATCCGGTTCGTTTCAAGCACCAAAAAATGGTCCGGCCAGAGCAAAAGCACCGCATGAGTCACGCTTATGTCGAGGCGGGGGCAGGGGCAGGGGCAGGGGCAGGGGCAACTCCTGAACAACAACAGAAAGCCCGCGTTTTATCCAGTTTGTACACAACGATGGAGAAACTTAACCAGAGTTTCAGTGTTTCTGCCATAGAGTGTATAGGCCTATATAAAGGTTTCTGCTCATGGTGAAGCAACGTGTCTGCGTGTTAAGGTGGAACCTGAGCATTCACGTTGATCACCTCTCATTATAACTCATTATAAATCTATAAATATTAAACTTTACTTCACGTGTTCATTTGAGAACAGCTGTTACATACCTGGGTGAAGGTTACAGTTCATTTAAATGAAAGATACAACGTTACTCCACACTCATGGTTCAGTCCACCTTAAGAAATAAGACCGACCTCGGAAGCGGTTGTGTTTTAAAAAAAAACTTTATTTACACGAGTACACTTTTTATAAGAATAAAACTAAACCACAGAAATGACTCCGGAAAAGCTGCAGATCGAGCCATAAGAAATGAATGCAACTGATTTCATCCGCGCGGTTTGGCTTTATGAAGCAGGCACGCAAACGCTTACGTCATGACGCAAACGATGACGCAACGACGCATTACCAGTCGGACTCTGGGCGGTGTGAAAAGAGCCAGAGCTAAACCGAAGAACTGGTTCTGAACCTGAAAAGCTCTAGCACGGAGCTTGAACCGGAGCTTCGTTGGTGTGAATGAGGTAATAGAGAGCTCTTGACCTCAGCTATCATGTGAGTATAGTCAAAACTGGGGGCACTGTCACATTTGGGTCAAATATGGTTAAAATGTATTTTCACCCACCACAATTTGATATTTGAAATCTGATTACACAAATGTGTTTACCATCCCCTTAAACCCTCTGTGTATTCTTAATTCAGTATTTATAACTTCTAATTTTAGGAAAAACACTAATATATTTAAAAACTACAATTCCCTAGAGCCACGCTATGCAGCTTGTTACAAATCAGCACCACAGTTGTAGATCTTCCGGTTTTCAAAGACATAGGATCTTAAAAATATATATCTACTAAGTATATAACATATCTAGTATAGCAACACTAGTAATTACACTGCATCAAGATTATTTATATTAAGAAAAAGCTGTTGGTTTATTTAAGATATTTTGGATATTTTAGCTATTCTAGAAATGGGTTTTTTCGGTTGGTTCTTTATTTTTTGGATACTGTGAATATCTACAGTACATTGTTGGATACTGTGAATATCTACAGTACATTGATGGATACTGTGAATATCTACAGTACATTGTTGGTTACTGTGAATATCTACAGTACATTGATGGTTACTGAGATTGTATACAGTTGGGACGTTACTACTGATATTTTTAAAGTAACTCCAGAGGTACTGTAATTTTTGGTTGGAAACACGGTATATACTCTAAAATAGTATACAGTAATTTACTGTGCACAAACACTGTAAATAACTGTGGATTTCACAGCCATTTTTTACAGTGTAGTATTCAATTCAGAAAGTGATTAATAGGTTGTTAAATGTTAAGAAGCCGTGAGACACAGTTTTGTGAAAAACCCGTGCGGGGGCTTAACAGGTTAACAAACTATGAATGTGTCCCCCCTTAACGGAAAGAAACTCAGCTCACTGACGATATGAACCATTTTGACCTAAACGGAACACAAGTCCAACTCCAAGCCTCTGAATTAGCACTAAGCGCATAACTCACGGTAGCGATATGTTATACTTCATGCTATCTGGATCTACGGATGGAAATGAGCTCAAAGCTAAAATCCGGCATGTTTACGTTTTAAAGCATTATTTGTTTTAAATGTTCATCAACATGCATTGTCCCTCTTCAAATAAACGATTAAATGAAAATAAAACCGGCACAAACTAGATATCATATGAAAGCCACGTTTCCACAGATTCCATTGGTATAAGTATCATCACTGTACGACCAAAACTCACGTCAGCGAAAGCCAGGAAAGACAACACACAACTTCACTTTACCGGGCCAAAACCGCAAATACGTCTTACCTTTGCTGTTTTCGGATCAAACGTTGTGTTCAAGGGCAATACGACACATATAAACACTGCTGAAGGTTCATCCAATGTCTCTGTGTCACTTTGAAATGATTACTGTTAATCCATCATAACATTTATGGCAATAAGCCTAGCTTTCATATAGAGTGTAACGGAGCTTCCGGTTCTGGGCAAGCTGCGTGCGCTTCACTCTCACTCCTCAATGGAAATGTTTAGATGGATTTAGGAGCTTCCCCTCGATTCTATTGGCTCTAACGGTTACAAAGTGGTTAATCACCAAAATTGACCAATGGGTTCCAGAGATACGGCAAATACACCCAAATGTACCCAGAGGTGAGTCCGCCTGGACCTACTTTTTCTAAACCTCTCTAAAAAGGTCAAATTTCACTTCTTTTGCATCAATTTTGATACAGGGTACTTATATGTTATAATTTGGATTCCTAAAGCTTTTTGGCTACTGTCGCATCATTCAAGGGAAAGCATAATTTACATTTTTTTACTATGTTCAATCTGAATTTAATTTAAAATTTAAAAAATCTATATTGATTCTGACACTTCTACAGCCAACTCACAGGTGTATCATTGCTTTAAGAAAAAATATTATTCATTTACCCCTTATAGAAGTGAAGATATAGTCATTTGTTCTGGGAATGTCATTTTCGAGCCTGAGGCCTGAAAAACAGGCTCAGGACTTAACAAGTTAACAAACAGTATGTTGCTCTTTCTCACGTGTAGACCACACATTGTAACCTTCATGTAAATCCAGGGGCGGCGGGCGCTCTAGGCTAGGGAAGGCAAAGCCTTCACTGCATCCTTGTAAAATAAAAATATAATGTATAATGGTGTCTTTGACATTAGCGCTGCTATGCAGCCACCTGTGCCCTGTATTACGAAGCCAGTTCAACAGACCCTGGATATGTTTGAGTTATCTTAACTAACCCTAACAAACGAGATCTCGCTAAGCGGTCCGACGACGCTGGTTATCAACTCGATAAATCGACCCAGGGTTTCTCTGTCCGGCTGAGAGTTCTATCTCACACAGGCTCCGCCCTCTACTGGACTCTATGGGTACAGTGGGTGGAGCCCCGATGGATAATGCCCTGTCGTATTACAACATCGACCCACCACACTGCCCCTTACCGGCCTTTGGATAACAGCCACAGCACCCCAAATTCCTATCATCCGGTTTTGACCGTGGAGAAGTCGGGGCCGCAGCTTACTTGGCTGGGTAGAGCCTAATTGGTCTGAATAAGCCCCTAACTCCACCCTGCAGGTGCCAGCGCAAGTGACTATACACTGCGCACTACGTTTCCCAGGTCCCTAAAGAGCATGGGGAGAACGTAAGTGCACCATGTCCCCCACACTCATACACGCTAACCTTGTGTAGAGTCTTCCAGCCCTGTATGGGGCTTACTGCGCACCATGTTTCCCGGGTCCCTAAGGAGCATGGGAAAACATAAGTGCATTATGTCCAGGGGGGGGCAGATACAGCCTACTGACCCACAGCTCCTCCCCTTCACCAGTCATGTGTTGCCTCTGCAAGCACAGACGATGAAAATGAGCCAGACATGTCCAAGAGATAACACTTTATGAATGGGCCTGGCTTAGACCAAGACACCGCCGTGCATATGTCCTCCACACAAGGGGTGGAGACATGCACCACTGGGCGCAGTCTCCTGACCCCCTGCAAAAAACGCGCCATAAGCGTTTGACTAAAAGCTGACCTGCCACCAAATCCCTCATGGCAGGATGAGATGGCTGCTGCATACACCTTAATTGTGGAATAGGACAGAATAGAGCCCAACGTACAGGATAGAGGCTTTAGACTCCTTTCTTCACACCACCGCTGGAATCCCAACCACTTCGTCCTGTGGTGGATCCTGCTCTTGCTGCCTGGATAGTCTGAATAACCTTGTCAGACAGTCCACCCCGTCTCAGCCAGAGTGGACAACGCCCCTATTGCACCTGCTTCCTGAGACAACGCCCCCCAGACCTGAGGAACCGTCCAGGACTGGCCCACCATCATCTGTGTCACCTCTGCGTACCACGGCACCAAGCGGCGACCTGGGGCTACCAGGATGACTGACAATCGTTCTCGTCTCACTCTCCCCAGGAGGGGGAGAATGAGACGCAGCGGTGGAAAGGCGTAGAGCAGCTTTCTTGGCCATGGCTCGTGTGCAAACGTGCCCACCCCCAAAAGTGGATTGTCTTGCCGAGCCAGGGAAAACCATAGGGTACAGTGGCTGTTGCGCTGGTTGGCGAACAGGTCCACCTCCGCTTTCCCGAACTGCACCCAGATCTGCTTCACCATCTCCGGGTGAAGCTTCCATTCGTCTGGCAGGGGCCCGCCTCTCGACATGAGGTCGGCCCCCCTGTTCTCCCGGATGTGGAGGGCCTTCAGAGACAACACATTCTCTGAGTCCCACAACCACAGGTTCTCCGCTGAGCTCAACAAGGCGGCGGAGCGGACTCCGCCCTGCCTGTTGATGTACGCCACTGTGGTGCAGTTGTCGCTGCTCACCAGCACATGTTTGCCCTGTAGTAAGAGTTTGATCTAGAAGGTTGATGTGCCGAGTCTGTCAGAGGCCAGCCACCACCTAAAGCTGTCTCTAGGCATGTCCCCCCATCCTGTCGCGGATGCATCTGTGAACACCGTGATGTAGGAGGTCACTCGCCCCAGTGGAGTTCCCCTCCGCAGATGCTTTGGGGACCCCCAGTATCGGAGGTTGCCCTCCACTGAGGGGGGGGATGGTCGCCAGATGTTGTTTGTGCCTCTTGGGATCCAAACAAAGGCCGGCAAACCACCTCTACAAGCGACGCATATGCAGTAACCTCAGCGGTACCACGAGGTGAGCAGCCGCCATGAGACCATAGACTGTATATATAAATGGACGTAGTGTCTGTGACGTCACCCATAGGATTCTGCAGAAATGCCGAGAAGCCTAAAGTAGGTGGTGTCGGCCACCAACAGCTCGACAGTGATGTCAGACTCTAACTCCCGCCTGCTCCAAATAAGGGCAAAGAGGCGGGACCTGCTGCCACCGAGCTGGAAGTTCCAGAGCTAGCTGAGGCTACCAAACTAAGCTAACATGCTCAGCAGTGCGGCTCTGTAATGCTAGCCGGCTAACCTACGTCTGTTGCTCCCGGTCTGCACATTTTACGTTGCTTAAGGTAAGTTAAGATGAAACTATTCAGCAAAACCTTCAATAATAATCTAAGGTATTGAGTTTTGGGATAATACTTGCATACAAATCTTAAAATGCCTTCAGGTTTCTAAAATATACATTTTGTGGTAAATTCAACAGTGGATCCAGCAAAGATTCAATTATGTGCATGATTTTAGTTATTGATTTTTTGCTCTTACTTAATTATACTTTTGATAAATTCAAGTCAAGCTTAGTTAAATGTGATGGTAGCTAGTTAGTGCTCTTACCTGTGTGCCGCCTCCACAACCAGACTGTATTAAAACTCTTAAGTACCAGTTCTATCTACTTCACTTTAAACAATTAAAAAGACAAAATCAACTAAATGTATTGAAATAACAATCTTCATTTTAGGTGCCTCTTCTTCTTTTAAATTAAAGGCTGTAAAAGTGCTCATTTCCTTCACCTCCGCCTACCTGTGTGAGTGCGGGTTTTCCGCATTGACTTTGATCAAAAGCAAGTACCGGTCAAGCAGGGGCGGATCTACCGGGGTGGCATGGGGTGGCAACTGCCACCCTAAAAATAGCCTTGCCACCCCAGCTGCCGCCCCAGTTGGCAGCTTTGTTTTGAAAGAAAAGTTGTGGCTCATCGGACATTTATGAGAGAAAGTCTCTAATGTCCGAGTGCAAGTGAATGCAGCACAAGACACGAGCCTTGTACCCCTCCCCCGGCCCTGGCGCGAGCGTAGAAATGTGATTGCCGGCGATTTCATTTGAACGGGACGGCGCATTCGGACCCAAGTAGACGGAAGGAATGAGGTGCGGTTTACAATGACAGAGAAGAGCCTGTCAGTGGGGCTGCACTCAGCGTCGAATCAAAACGCACCAAAGCTTTGATCTTAATCAGTCTGTGAGGCGTTCTGCTGATCAAGATCATGGGCGCGGGAAGGGGGGTGCTGAGGGCGCTGCAGCACCCCTAGCGGCAGACAGGGGGTGACGGTTATTGCTGCTCCCGCTGTGCATAATCTGTGTGATATGTAGCCAATAACTTCCACATTGTTGGTAAAATAATATTTTGGCCTGCCCCGAAGGTTTGTTCTGTAGCCCCGGACAATTCTACCTCAATAATATAATACATTAACCGTGCTTTACGTGAACCTCAGCATGACACTAGAGAGGACGGCAGGACTGTAATTTCCCGTGTTCAGTGAATGCAACAGAAGCAAGACACCAGACCAGAGAGTTGCATGGAAATAAAAGTGTGCTTGTGTCATTCGTGTGTGTGTGTGTGTGTGTGTGTGTGTGTGTGTGTGCGCGCAGACATAGCGCATTTTGTGTGTGTGAGAGAGGGAGAGAGGGAGACCGGTGCCAGCAGCAGGGACCGGTTGTTAGCATCTGGTTAGCTAGCTGCACTAACGGACATACGGAGCTGTTGGTTCCACAACAAGCTGGAGGAGAGTCCTCTCGTCTCAGACTGAGAGGCTCAGGTGAGCTAAAGGACTCTGAGTGTTTAGATAGTTCACTTTAGTCTAAGTTATCTCAGTGGGTCTCAAACGGTTTGGTCACAAATTATTCAAAAGATTATTTCCGCGGCACACCTTCATATGATCACTATCGTTATAAAACAAAGAGAATAAAGGAAAAACAGTTATAAATACTATATGGCAGTAAAACAAGAATACAGTTTGAAAGGAGAGTGATTTGTAAAATATCCATAAAGAAAAAGAACATCTGATTACAGTTCTGTTTCATCTGGGTGCTGAGAGATGTATCCATAGATCTCTCATGTTGCTCTCAAAGTGCACCAGATTGATGCTTTTAACTTCAATATTTAAAAAAATAATCTTCCCGGGGGAGCATGCCCCCGGACCCCCCTAGAGGAGGTGAGGACCCCCCTAGAGGAGGTGAGGTCCACTCCCCACTCGTAAGAAATAGCACTTTACCCCTGCCTATATGCCGTGAGCTGATTATCGAGCCTTCATTGTAACAGTCGCGGGTGTACTGTGTGTTTGCGTGTGGGGAGTGCTTTTGTGCGTGCTCTATAGTGCCCGTAATAGTGTTCACTGGAGGCCAGCACCTCAGCACCCCCACTCAAATTACCTTCCCGCGCTGTCAAGTTGTGATTGGGTTTGATTGATTGACTCCTGCCTAAACTTGAAAATGGCTTGATTCTTTCCAAAAGGACACATGGGACAACTCAGACTTGAATCTTTTCCTCTTCATTTGAGTGATGCAGATTCCTTTTTGCTTCATTCAGCTTCTTGTTAGCCTCTTGATGCTCATTTAGTCATTTAGGTTGAAAACCTTTAACACAAAACATATTTTCATTCATTTTAGGCAAACAAACATTTCAATAAAAAAACATGCCATCCTTTAACAAGCACTTTCTTTCCTGCTCCATAATCAAGTTTACAATTAAACTTAACATCTAATCAAAAGTAACTGCATCTCAACAAAGTAAATTATATTCCAGCATCTTATGTTAGCTTCTTACTTAAGACTAGAAATAATAATACATGTACTCAAACATGGTTAAACCAGACTAATACATCCACAAATATTCACCAGCAGCGTCTTTGGTCGAATCCCTGAGTCTCCTCTCCTCTCTCACAGCAAACTGTTTGTCCTCTGCTGAGAGTGTGTTCCCAGGTGTGCTGCATTTAGCTCATTAAATAGGAAGCTCACACTCTTCCTTTGAGCCACATTCTCAGTGGAATCGCACCCTAGGCTCCCCGTCTCCACCTGCTGGACTGGAGCCAGATGTGAATTGCTCTTCTCAAGCTCTGACAAAACACCTCCCACTTGAGCTCCTGGTTCCTGAACCCAAGGAGGTCACAACACTTTTTCTATTGAAGTTACAGAAAATGATTCAATGCAGATGAGTTGGTGTATTGTACTATTTCCCAGTCTGATCATCATATTTGATGTTCTTGCTCCCAGCATTTTGCTCTTCAATGGGAAGCAGAACCACTATGCGCCGGACGTCTCTGTGAAGTTCTGTGGCAGGGATTTAGTTTTGTTCGTCCCCACAACTTTTCTCCTGGCTGGTTGTTCAATAACCTTTTCCGATGGGACTGGGTAGTTTCATCCTCCAGCTCAGATTTTCCTAAGCAGTCCAGAAACATGTAGAGCTCCTTCAGGGCAGGTCTGGCTCCTACAAAGTTGCTTCCGGGATCTGACCACATTTTCTTTGGATGCCCCCCTCATGCAGTGAATCTTTTGTAGGCCAGAAGGAAGCCTTCAGCTGAACTGGTCTCCAACAACATCTACATGTATTGCTCTGGATGCCATACAGCAGAAGACAATCGCCCCATACTTTTAGCCTCACTTGGTCCTTCACCTCATATGGGTCCAAACAGGTCCACAGTTGTGTATTCAAAGGGTTTTGTGGGATTTGTCCGCTCCTGATGGCAAGTCCACTCATGGCTTGCACTTCCTTCCTCTGGCCTTTCTGCATCTCACGCAGCTGTCAACCACCTTTTAGCCAATCTTCTGCCTTTGACAACCCAGGCTTTCTTTCTCATCTGTCGAGGAGTGTTCCTGCTATTTCCTCGTGGTTTTGCTCTGTGGGCCTTTTGAGCAAGAAGTGTGGATATCCATGCCTCATAAGGTAGGATTGGTACTACAACTTTGTCCTCATTGAAGTACTGGATCCTTCCTCCACATACTAAGAGTCCGACTCTTCCCTCCTTATACACAACCAACCTGCTGAGCGTAATGTCTTTAAAATGTTACTCCTTCCTGGGCTGAAAGGAAAAGATAATTGAGTGCATCTTCACATTCTCCAACAGAGAGCACAGTTTCTTAGTTCTCCAACTCTCTCTCTTCTTTTGAAGGCATTACCTCCCACTTTGACCCGTGGGAGTTGGGTTCATTCGTCCTCCTCTTCCACTCCTTAGCAGCTCTCAGCACCCAGGCAACAACTCGGACCAGTTTATCCAAGCTGCTGAATTCCTCACATCAATCAGTTGCCCTATAACTGAGCCAGCTGGATATTCTTCGGGTTCGAGTCTCTTTCTCACCCTCAGAGGGTTTTATAAGGGTTACAGGTTCTTTGCCATCAGGATGCTTCATCTTTTGCCTGAAGCTCTGGTGAGTGCTGCTGTGAATGTTTTTCCTTTGGGATTTTATTGATGCCCTCTTTTGCATTTGCCACAATCCTCCTTGGCGCTTCTTTGCCACTCCTCCACTGGCATTTTCAGAAAGGAAGGTCCTTTCTGCCACTCAGATTCCTCCTTGAGATCAGCAGGGGTCGCTCCTCTTGTTATGATGTCAGAAATTGTTTAGGTCCCTGGAATTCCACCACCAATCCTCAACAGATCCAGACCTTTGGATTTCACCTACTCTGTTGTCAAAGAATGTCTGATATCCATTAACTGTCACGCTGGATTGCTCCCAACACCGTTTGACTGTCCAGGAGGTGGAACCATTGTCCTATTTTCATTCGACCGTGCTTTTCAATATGCCTTCTTAGACGAGCTGCAAAAACGGCACCACAGATCTCTGCCTTTACCAGGGTCACCTTTTGGTTCAGTGGTGTGAGTTTTGCCTTGGATTCAACCAGTCTGATTTGGATACCTCTCTTCCGTCTCCCACCTGAGGTACCCCACAGCTCCAAAGCTTTTGTCACTTCCATCGGAGAATGTTATTCCCAAAGGTTTTACCGATCCAGCTGGGTTGGCGTCAAGCTTTCTGTCGAAGGTGATTTGACTCAGTTGCACATACTCTTCAAATACTTGTTACTGCTTCCTCCCTTAGGCCTGCTGACAGTGGATTATCCCAAGTTTCCCGGCTGGATTTTCCCGCTTCCTGCCTCCTGGAATGCTTTTTCTGACGAGTATGGCTCCCTTCTGTTTCAATGGTGTGACAAGACCGATGGGATCATAGAGGCCTGCTACCTGACTTAATAGCTCTCTTCTGGTTAAAGGGTCAGGAGTCTTTTCCTCTTACCTCTTCTTCAAGGAGGTCTTGGCCTACTCTCATTTTCCTCTTTTTCCTTGAGAAGTTGATGGCGGTAAGCACATATAGTTTGTCCTCCTCCACAAGGTAGCCAACCCCCAGGGCCTTATTGTCCTCTCCCTTCATTTGATTTGGAAGGTATCAATCCTCTGTCTTCTCCTGCAGATGTCACTTGGTTGTGGTTCTCCTGCACCTGCCTCCCACTTTGCCCCTGAGTGGACCCAAGGTTTAAGAAAGAATCCTCCAGCTTTTCAGGATTTCCTCAACCCCATTAGTTCACTCTTTTAACCTTTTTTTGGTCATTGTGGATGTCAGGATGTCATCCACGTAGCAATCTTCCTCCAGGACTCTTCTTTCCTCTTCGAGGTGTGTAAACATTGGTAGCCTTGATGTTTCTCGCATAGCCAGCTGTGCTATGCATCCTGCAGGTTGATCACCAATGTTGACTCTAGTTATTGCGTATTCACTTATTTCTTCGTCCTGAGTGTCTCTCCATAAGAATCTGTGAAGATGCATTTCCAGGTCTTCCAGCCACACGGAATTATACATCTTCCTGATGTCTCCTAAAGCTGCATGCACTCCTCTTCTGAATCGGAGTAAAACTCCTCGGATTGGATTCAATACATCGGGCCCCTTCAGTAGAAGATCGTTCATACTGAACTCTTTGAACTTTTGGCTGCTGTTCCACACAAGGCGTACTAGTGTTGTCACAGAGTGAGGATTTGGTGCCACCAAGTGGCTCACATACCATACTGGTCCTGTCCAGCTGTCCTTGATCTCTTTAGTGAGTTTCTTTGCTGCTCCTCTTTCCACCATTTCATGTACCTGTGCCTTGTAGGCAGCTTGCCAATCTGGCTCCCTCTTGAGTTGTTTTTCTGTCCTCAGAAAAGTTGCTTCCACTGCAGTCCTGTTGTTGGGAAGAGAGATTGGGTCCTCGATCCAAGGGTACTTTGTATCCCAGTGTGGAGCACTACTGTGGGCATCAGCTGTAACATATGTAAGGCCTTGTTTTATGATTTCCAGCTCTTTTTCCTCAATTAATGTCATTTCCTTTCCTCCAGGCTGACAATGACCACATCGACATCCTCCACATTTTGGTTCACAGGCTGCTCCAATACTGTCCCACTTCCACCAATCCAGATATTCTCTGTCAACAGCTGTGCTTTTTGTTTCAGCCTGAATCTCTTCAGCTCTGATGATTTCCTCGTATTTCACTGCGGCCATACGCATGGAGCAAGCGAAGTGTGTTTCAGACTTATGTGTTGTCATCTCCACTTCCTCAAAGAGATCAGGGTGAGCTCCAGCCACAGTTTTACCCAGTGGGTTGTCCCACAAAACGAGGTCTCTGACAATCTTCATCCTCTGTGGGACCAGTCTACCTTCTCGGTGGCTGATAAGTAGCTCAATGTTTTCTGGTCTTTTTAAATCCTCAAGTTTGACTTCTGGAAAGAACTTCTTCAGCTGTTCAGGTTCGATGACTCTTTGCACGTTGGCTATTTCATTGAGGCCATAACAAACAAGTTGATGCGCTTTTTCTGTACCTCTGGGTGTCTTGACTCTAACTCTGAGGAAATATCTTCTGCTGTTCACCCTCATTGTCATTCCTCCAACTCCATGGACAACCAATGTGATTTTTTCCCTTTCCAGGTTTAACCGGTTGGCGGCTCTGTGGGTTATGTAGTTGGTGTCTGATGCTAAATCTATCAGGGTTTCAACTTTCTGACCTGAATTTGCAGTAACTTCCAGCAGCATCATGATAACTGGTATCTCGCCATGTCTATTTCCTTCCATCAGCACAGACCGGTCCTTTTCATTGCAGTTTGTTATTGCAGTCATATTGGAAAAGGCGTTCTTGCATTTTTCTGCCATTTCGGGAGAGAGTTTCTCTGACTTTTCAGTTACTCCAAGCTGCTCCAGTTTTTCCAAGATCTCTTCTTGTGTCTTCAGAAACTTGAGGAGACTGTCAAAATGGTTCTCAGGGGTGACTCTATTGCTGGGATTTACCATGAAGACGAGCCAATCCTTCTTAACAGGATCCGGCAGCTTGCTCTCTATGGACCTAGTGACCAGTGGGTTCTTGATGGCATCTGTCCTTCCAAGCTCTGTCAGGTCTGCCAGTGCTTTCTCCACAGTTTGGATTAAGTCTATGACTCTTCTTGGCTGATCTGCTCTTAAAACAGGAATTTTCTCAAGATCTTCAATTATTTCTATTGCAATTGTAGACTTATTCCCATATCTATTTTCAAGCACTCTAAAGATGTTCTCTGCTGTATTGTATGTTGAAAGTCTGAGGTTTCTTGAGATTCTCTCATCCATGCTGTCCAAAAGCTGAATCTTTTTGACTTCACTCGAGCCTGTTGGTTCTCCCTGTCTTTGCAGGCTCTCCCAGTCTCTCCTCCATCTGTGGAAATCTCTTTTACAGCCATGAAATGTGGGCAGACTAATTGGTTTAATTCTCACCAAGGGCGTGGTGTTTGCTGCATGTGGGGTTGATGAAGCAGCCGTTAAAGTCAACAGATATGCACTCTTTTCTTCTTCTGAATTTCTTTGTGCAAACACAAACTCTGCTCTCCTTGCTTCAAGCTTGTTATTCATAGACTTTAAGTTCTTGACTCTGCCTTGATTAGCTTTTTCAGTCTTAGGCCATAAGGTGAACCCTGTTATCGTTTCATCCCGCTCCACAGAAGTGGAACTACATAATCTTTAGTTCATAAAAAAGAACGAGTCATGCTTATCCACCAAAAAAAAGTTTGTCGCTAAAATTCCTGTCAATTCTTCTAGGCATGTAATTATTGGCTGAACTAGTCCCTTCAAAGCGTAATAATATCTTGGTCAAAAGTAGTGCCACGGTTCGTCACGTGATGGTGCTACACCAATTGGGTAGCTGCATATTGTCAACAGAAGTGAAAGATGGCCGCCTACGTGGTTACGCTAAACCAGACCAAATGGATTCTAAACAGTGCTGTATGCTTGTTTTATGTCATGTTTTGTCATATGTCTTAATACATCACTAAGTCCGAGGTATTTGCGTTATATACGCGGTATTTAAAAAGTCTGATACCTCCAGGGCGCATCACCGCATTTTACAAGCCAGGGAAGGTGCCTGAATCCTGGGTAAACATTGTTTAATTGTTTAAGTGTTTTTAAATGCGTGGAACAGTGTTTTGTCACTTTCAAAACTCTCCTGTCATTAGCCGGAGAAATGGGGTCGATGTTGTATTCAATCTGACCGTTAATATTCCAGTGAGACGAAGTACGTACAATGACCGGAGTGATCCCATGTTAATTTCGTCCCAAAACCGGAGCATTCCCTCACTCATCCTTCATGACGAGGTGAGGGTAGGAACGAAAATAGACAGAGAGCTTTGCCTTCTGGCTCAGCTCCCTTTTCGTCACAACGGCGCGGTAAAGCGACTGCAGTACCGCTCCCGCTGCTCCGATTCTCCGGCCCATCTCACGCTCCATTGTTCCCTCACTCGAGAACAAGACCCCGAGATACTTGAACTCCTTCACTTGGGGTAAGGACTCATTCCCTCCTTGGAGTGGACAGTCCATCGGTTTCCTGCTGAGAACCATGGCCTCAGATTTGGAGGTGCTGATCCTCATCCCAGCCGCTTCACACTCGGTTGCGAACCGATCCAGTGAGTGCTGAAGGTCGCAGACCGATGAAGCCATCAGAACCACATCATCTGCAAAAAGCAGTGGTGCAATCCTTTGTCCACCGAACTGCAGACCCCCTCCCCCATGACTACGCCTCGAAATCCGATCCATGTATATTACAAACAGGATTGGTGACAAAGCGCAGCCCTGGCGGAGGCCAACCCTCACCGGAAATGGGTCCGACTTACTGCCGAGGACCCGGACACAGCTCTCGCTTTGGGAGTACAGAGATTGGATGGCCCTGAGTAGAGACCCCCTCACCCCATACTCCCGCAGCACCTCCCACAGTAACTTCCTGGGAACTCGGTCATACGCCTTCTCCAAGTCTACAAAACACATGTAGACCGGATAAGCGTACTCCCAGGCCCCCTCCAGGATCCTTGCGAGAGTAAAAAGATGATCCGTCGTTCCACGACCAGGACGGAATCCGCATTGTTCCTCCTCGATCTGAGGTTCGACAATCGGCCTGAAACGTAGGTCAATATTGTAATGTTTTCACATTATGCTAATTTGCAAAACATCTAAGTAGGCGGAGCTTACTGGTTGTTGTGGCTTTTTTGTATCGGAACTGGTAGCTGGTTGAAATAATAATGATCTGCAGGAAAACACTTGGTGCTAGGATCCTAATTAGCCTCTAACTACTAGGGAATATACTACATAGTGTGACTGTCATGTGTAGGACTGGGAAGAGCCACAATGAGCCATTCCCCATAAGCACTGTGGCTTTGAGGGGAATGTACTATCTTAGAGTTCATCATACCTTCAGAAAGTATATAGACAATGAAAAAGCTATGACTCATGAATAAACTAGCCCAGCATGTTCAGTATTTACAGTTTTATTTTTGAAATGTATTTCCTTTTTCCATGGCATTCAGCGCAGATTTGACCTTGAGAAGAGAGGACACAATGGCTGCTTCATTGGAGAGGCCAGAAGCCTTTTTGATGGAGATCTGTCAGCTAGGGGAGAGACAGCTGCTTCTTAGGCTGCTCCAGGTGGAATTAGAAGAAAGGTGTAGGGTTGGTAAACGCGGTGTCTCTCATTGTCTCTCGTCTTGGGTAAAGTAAACCCTACTCCTCAGGCTGTTGGTATTCCTGTTTGAAGCTAAACATGAGGACTTTGAAGGACATGTAACTTTGCATGGACTACTTTAAAGCAGCTGTGTATCTCTGTTGTTGGCTTTAAACTGTGGAATTATTTACCAAATGATTTAAAGGGCTGTGTAAACATAATTTAAGAAAATGTATAAAGAAAGAGTAAATAGACATGTCAGCTAACCTGTTTCGCTGACGGTAGATTGCTGTGTTTACTTCTGATTGTAACGGTTTGGTTTCATGTGAATATTGGTTGTAAACAGATGTGATTGACAGAAAATCTCATTTTGAGTAAGGGGTCAAATAAGACTTTCTTCTCCCTGCTCCTTTCCATCATGGCTACAAGAACTGCTTAAAGTGTACATGTTTTGTTTTATGATGATTGCCATTAGTGGAATAAACTAAACTAAACAAATGAGGACCTGGCTCAGAGACATCCACTGTGTGCGCAGATAGTGTTCAAACCAGAGCTCAGGCTCAACATCCCAAATGTTCATTCTGCCGTATATAATGGGAAGTTGAGTCCTGTTGGTGAGTTGGTAGACTGCAGTCTAAAAGATTATTTGATGTGTGTGTTGGTGTCTGTCTGTGTGTGTTGGTGTCTGTCTGTCTGTGTGTGTTGGTGTCTGTGTGTGTGTTGGTGTCTGTCTGTGTGTGTGTGTTGGTGTCTGTCTGTGTGTGTTGGTGTCTGTCTGTGTGTGTGTGTTGGTGTCTGTCTGTGTGTGTGTGTGTGTTGGTGTCTGTCTGTGTGTGTTGGTGTCTGTCTGTGTGTGTGTGTTGGAGTCTGTCTGTGTGTGTGTGTTGGTGTCTGTCTGTGTGTGTTGGTGTCCGTCTGTGTGTGTTGGTATCTATCTGTGTGTGTTGGTGTCTGTCTGTGTGTGTTGGTATCTGTCTGTGTGTGTTTTAATCTGTGTGTGTGAGTGTACTTGTATGTGCGTGGGTATGAGTGTGTGTGTTATTGAGTATGTCTGTTAGTGTGTGCATGTTTGTACATGTGTGTGTTATAGAGTGTGGTCCTCACTTTGAAGGTCCTTTGACTCAGAACTCACTATGTATTAAGTACATGTATGTGTGTGAGTGTGTGCGTGTTGGTGTTAGATTGTTAGTGGGTATGTGAGCATGTTATTGTGTAGATGTGTGTGTGTGTGTGTGCGTGTGTGTGTGTGTGTGTGTGTGTGTGTGTGTGTGTGTGTGTGTGTGTGTGTGTGTGTGTGTGTGTGTGTGTGTGTGTGTGTGTGTGTGTGTGTGTGTGTGTGTGTGTGTGTGTGTGTGTGTGTGTGTGTGTGTGTGTGTGTGTGTGTGTGTGTGTGTGTGTGTGTGTTACCAGACTCCGATGTTGACCCCGCTCTCCGGCTGCAGGTAGAAGTTGTGTGTGTGGTTCAAGCCCTGGTCCTGGGGTCTCTTCAGGTCGATGAAGAAGGGCATCCTCACTAAAGGGGGGCGGGGGGGAGAGGTCAAATGACTTCCTGTCTGTAACACACACTTCCTGTCCCCAGAGACAGGTTTCACTTCTCTACAGCACGTGGTTTAATCGACAATTTAAGGTGAGTTTTTTACAAAAAATGTGCATCTTTCTAAAACATTTTTGATTATTTTCACAAATATTTTTTTATATTGAACTATTATTGCTTGGACATATTAGTTATATCTTTATTGTTGAATTCAGAAATGTTTCACTTGTGTCTTTCTTTAAATGTTACTGATATTTATTGGATCATTTTATACATCTTTTTATATTTCATTAATAATTTCCAGACATTTTTCTCTAATATTTCTTTAACATTTTCCAATGTTTTTTGTATTTTTTACAAAATATGTCCCGCTCTTTTTTACCATAAAATGTTTTCAGTTTTTACTTTTGTTTCCCTTCGAAGGAGGAAACTCACCGACGTTGAGGAAGACGATCTTGGCCTGGATCGACGTGCACAGTTTGACGATGAAGGGGATCGAGACGTAGATGACGAGAAGCCAAAACATCAACCTCTTCAGTTTCGCCCCAACCCCAACCTACACACACACACACACACACACACACACACACACACACACACACACACACACACACACACACACACACACACACACACACACACACACACACACACACACACACACACACACACACATACACACACACACACACATTCCTGCATGAGCCCTGAAGTGAGGACCGGGTCAATTAACATGGGGAGTGAGGACCACCCTTTCTGCTATACTTAGAGAGAAGTTAATTCTGTATTTCAGCACTAGGTGGCCCCCTGAATTAAGTTACCATCTCAGCTTCTTTTTTAAAACAAAGGAAAAATACAACTTTTCAAGCCAGTTTGGTATCGAAGTGAGGACCTGGTTTTTGGGCGTTGTTGAGTTTTGATACATAATGGGGAACACCATAGAAGACTAGTTAAACTAGCTTCTGTGTAAAGCTTGAAGTTATTCTTAGCTGCAATTTCATTTTTAAGTAAGTAAAAAGGGTTTGAACAGTTTGAGATTCATAGAGAGAACATAATGCA
>JAPTMU010000164.1:4412-101912 GCA_028583405.1 Pogonophryne albipinna
ATTGGTGTGTCCCGCACCGTTGTGTCTTTTCAGCCGTGCCGACGCCTTTTCGGGCGAAAACCCACAGATTCGACATGAACGTTGAATCGGTGGTCAATCGGCCAAAGGCTCTCGGCAAAAGAAATCACTCTGATTGGCCGTTCAGCTAGCGAATCAGTGCATTAGAAGCGAAACGGAAGTGAGGGACCCAAACAAACTATTAAGAAGGCAAATGTGAGATTTGATTTAACTCCAGCTCTCGACACAGGTTCAGGAAAGCTCCATGAGCTTCTCGCTGTAGAGTGAAAATGGAACACACGCTATTTGTTGTTTGTTTATATCACGCAGTCTGTTCTTCTTCTCTCGGTTATCACGCAGTCTGTCTTCCGGTTGTTGCCTCTTTTGAATGACGAATACACACTGCCGCCTGCTGGTAAGGACAGTTATTGCCACTCACGCATGCGCAGTTCGTACGTGCTTCTTGGCTGTCGGCTGAAGTCTTTGCTGTGTGTTCCAGACACATTGCTAAGACGCAGAGACGCGAGGCGACACAACATTCGGGTCCGTCTGTGTCAGTTCTTTGGTGTCAGCTTGGTGTGTCCGGGCCTTGAAGTGTGTGTTTTTGTTTCGCTCACCGCTCCATCACAGCGGGCAGAGCTGCAGTTGATCATGTCATTAGCCCGCATTGGTTTTTCATACCACTGCTACGCTGACGACACCCAATTAATTCTGTCCTTTCCCCGCTCAGAGACCCAGGTCGTCGCACGCATCTCTGCTTGTCTAGCTGACATCTCTCAGTGGATGTCTGCTCATCACCTCAAGCCCAACCTTGACAAGACTGAACTGCTTTTCCTTCCGGGAAAAGATTGTCCCACTCTTGACCTAACAATCAACATCGGCCCCTCTGATGTTTCCCCGACTCAGACTGCAAGGAATCTGGGTGTGACCCTAGATAACAACCTGTCCTTCACTGCAAACATCGCTGCTACAACCCGCTGCTGCAGATACACGCTTTACAACATCAGGAGGATACGTCCCCAGCTGACCCAGAAAGCCACGCAGGTTCTGGTCCAGGCTCTCGTCACCTCACGCCTAGACTACTGCAACTCCCTCCTGGCTGGTCTACCTGCATGTGCCATCCGACCTCTGCAGCTCATCCAGAATGCAGCGGCTCGTCTGGTCTTCAACCTTCCTAAATGTTCCCACACCACGCCGCTCCTCCGCTCCCTCCACTGGCTTCCGGTAACTGCTAGAATCCACTTCAAGACAATGGTACTTGCGTACCATGCTGCGAATGGATCTGGCCCTTCCTACATCCAGGACATGGTTAAACTGTACACCCCAGCACGTGCACTCCGCTCTGCATCAACCAAACGGCTCGCTGCACCCTCGCTGCACCCTCGCTGCCAAGGGGACCCAAGTTCCCATCAGCAGAAACACGTGGGTTTGCTATCCTGGCTCCAACATGGTGGAATGAGCTCCCCATTGACATCAGGACAGCAGATAGCTTACACACCTTCCAGACTGAAAACTCATCTCTTTCGACTCCACTTCGAGCAATAGAATTACTAACAATGAACTGCTAACAGAGCACTTATATACTAATAAAGGACTGGCTTACCTAAAGCCAGTTGAGTAGCACTTGAAATGTTTGGCTCTATGAAACCTGATGTACTTTATGATTCTGTTTTCTTCAAGGTTGTGTCTTCCTGGTCGATTGTACTTATTGTAAGTCGCTTTGGATAAAAGCGTCAGCTAAATGCAATGTAATGCAGAGCTGCGAGTCTCCGTCAGCAAACATCTGATCTCTCTCTCCTGTCCGATTAGACTTCACTCGCGTTTTTGTCCATATCGATCAGATCTAGCTAGTTCTAGCTAATGATATGTCTGCCTGCGTGTTGCTGTGTTCAAAATTCCAGGAAAGACGACTTCTAAGTTTAACTATTTATTATGAGAGCAAAAGACATATATTCACTTGGCCAAGGACTCTGTCACGTCATAGAAATCACAGGCAGCAAAGCTGTAATCTGTAACCACCATATCCCTAAAGAGCCTCGAACCTTGTGCGTGCATACATTTTATTACACAGGGCGTTGCCCATACATTTATGATTGGTCAAGACTACCTGAAGAGATACCGCGGTTTAGACTTGGTTCTCTTTGGTTGGTGCGCAGACTCAGAGTCTCTTGGCAACACGATCCTCCAATCAGCATTCTGCCGGCCTGTGGAAGTCCCTCCCTACTCTGACACCATCATACGTCATTTGTTTTCGCTAACGTTTCTACTAGGGGTGTAACGGTACACGTACCCGTACCGAAATTATTCGGTACGAGCCCTTCGGTTCGGTACACGTGTGCGAACGCAGATAAAGTTGAGCTCGAAAATCCTCCAGCATCATTGAAGTCTCCGGTTTGGGAACATTTTGGTTTCGCAGTTACGTACAAGGATGACGGACAAAGACAGGTGGACCGAACCAAAGCTGTTTGTCGGCATTGTTCAACTAACATTGGTTACGCGGCTGGCAATACATCAAACTTGCACACTCATTTGAAAAGGCATCACCCGAACGTGAATATCACCGGTACCAAAAGACTGAAGTGCAAACCCAACTCCCGCTAGCATTTAAGCCTCCACCACTACATTACATTGCATTTAGCTGATGCTTTTATCCAAAGCGTCTTACAATAAGTGCGTTCGACCAACAAAATACAAACTTGAAGAAAACAGAATCATATAAGTACATCAGGTTTCATAGAGCCAAACATTTCAAGTGCTGCTCAACTGGCTTTAGATAAGCCAGTCCTTTATTAGTATATAAGTGCTTTGTTAATAGTTCAATTGCTCGAAGTGGAGTCGAAAGAGATGAGTTTTCAGTCTGGAAGGTGTGTAAGCTTTCTGCTGTCCTGATGTCAATGGGGAGCTCATTCCACCATTTTGGAGCCAGGATAGCAAACCCACGTGTTTCTGCTGATGGGAACTTGGGTCCCCCTCGCAGCGAGGGTGCAGCGAGTCGTTTGGTTGATACAGAGCGGAGTGCACGTGCTGGGGTGTACGGTTTAACCATGTCCTGGATGTAGGAAGGGCCAGATCCATTCGCAGCATGGTACGCAAGTACCATAGTCTTGAAGTGGATTCTAGCAGTTACCGGAAGCCAGTGGAGGGAGCGGAGGAGCGGCGTGGTGTGGGAGAATTTAGGAAGGTTGAAGACCAGACAAGCTGCTGCATTCTGGATGAGCTGCCGAGGTCGGATGGCACATGCAGGTAGACCAGCCAGGAGGGAGCTGCAGTAGTCGAGGCGTGAGAGGACGAGAGTCTGGACCAGAATCTGCGTGGCTTTCTGGGTCAGCTGGGGACGTATCCTCCTGATGTTGTAAAGCCTGTATCTGCAGCAGCGGGTTGTAGCAGCGATGTTTGCAGTGAAGGACAGGTTGTTATCTCGGGTCACACCCAGATTCCTTGCAGTCTGAGTCGGGGAAACAACAGAGGGGCCGATGTTGATCGTCAGGTCAAGAGTGGGACAATCTTTTCCCGGAAGGAAAAGCAGTTCAGTCTTGTCAAGGTTGAGCTTGAGGTGATGAGCAGACATCCACTGAGAGATGTCAGCTAGACAAGCAGAGATGCGTGCGACGACCTGGGTCTCTGAGCGGGGAAAGGACAGAATTAATTGGGTGTCGTCAGCGTAGCAGTGGTATGAAAAACCATGCGGGCTAATGACAGATCCGAGCGAGTTTGTGTACAAGGAGAAGAGGAGGGGACCAAGAACAGAGCCCTGAGGGACCCCTGTAGTTAATTGACAAGGGTCGGACTCGGACCCTCTCCAAGTAACCCTGTAGGTGTGGTCTTTGAGGTATGAGGTGATGAGGGAAAGTGCATAGCCTGAAACTCCAAGTTCTTGGAGAGTGCGAAGGAGGATCTGATGGTTCACCGTGTCGAATGCAGCAGACAGGTCCAGAAGGATGATGACAGAGGAGAGGGATGCTGCTTTGGCCGTGTGCAGTTCCTCAGTGACAGCAAGGAGGGCAGTTTCTGTGGAGTGACCTCCCTTGAAACCAGACTGGTGCGGATCCAGAAGGTTGTTCTGATGGAGATAACAGGAGAGTTGTTTAAAGACAGCGCGTTCAAGTGTTTTAGACAGGAACGGGAGGAGAGAGACAGGCCTGTAGTTTATAACATCAGACGGGTTGAGAGTGGGTTTCTTTAGGAGAGGGTTTACTCTTGCCTCCTTGAGACTGTTTGGAAAGTGACCAGAAGTTAGAGAAGTGTTGATGAAATGGGTGAGAAACGGTAGAATATCAGGAGCGATAGTCTGAAGGAGGTTTGAAGGGATAGGGTCCAGAGGACAGGTGGTAGGGCGGGCAGAGGTAATGAGGGTAAGAACCTCACTTGGAGAGAGAGGGGAAAAGGAGGTCAGTGTGTGGGTGGAAGGAGGGTCTGGTGACCCAGCGGTGAGTAGAGGTGAGTCAGAAAAAGAAGAGCGAATATCATCAACCTTTTTTTCAAAGTGGTTAACAAAGTCGCTTGACAGAAGGGTGGAGGGGGAAGGGGCTTTGGGGGGGTCCAGGAGGGAGGAGGGGGGAGGGGCTTTGGGAGGGTCCAGGAGGGAGGAGGGGGGAGGGGCTTTGGGGGGGTCCAGAAGGGAGGAGGGGGAAGGGGCTTTGGGGGGGTCCAAGAGGGTGGAGAAGATGGAAAATAGTTTTTTGGGATTGGAATAGGAAGATTGGATCTTATCTTGAAAGGAAGTGCTTTTTTCCTGAGAGATCGAAGCAGAGAAAGAGGAGAGGAGAGCCTGATAGGTTAGGAGGTCGTCATGGTGTTTGGATTTCCACCGTTTCCGCTCTGCTGCCCGAAGGACGGTTCTATTAGCACGCAGTGCGTCATTTAGCCAGGGAGCAGGAGGGGACTGACGAGCCTGCCGAGATGTGAGAGGACAGAGAGAGTCCAGAGAGGACAGAGAGAGTCCAGAGAGGATGAGAGAGTAGAGAGGAGAGTTTCTGCAGCAGAGATTGGAGGTAGGAGTTGGAACGAGTCAGAGGAAGGGAGGGCTGAGAGAACCGATGAGGCAAAGGTAGAGGGGGAGAGGGAACGAAGGTTACGGCGGACAGGTGCAGGATGAGAAGAGATTAGTTTGTTATGTTTGGAAAGGGGTAGAGAGAATGAAATGAAGAAGTGATCGGATGTGTGGAGCGGGTTTACAGAGAGGTTAGAAGTAGTGCAGTTCCTTGAGAATATGAGATCAAGGACATTGCCAGCTTTATGAGTTGGTGGGGATGGAGACAGTGAGAAAGCTAAGGCGGTTAACAGAGATGTTAGTTCAGATATCTTCCCTGTCTGGAGGTTGAAGTCTCCGAGAAGTACAGCGGGAGGGCCAGTTTCAGGGATGTGTGAGAGGAGATGATCTCATTCCTCCAAGAAGTCCCCCAAGGCGCCTGGTGGACGGTAGGACCACTCGCAAAAAGTTCAGACCAAGCCAAAGCTATTACAAACGCCAAATATCCTTATGTTGCCATGTTAACAAAGCGCTACCTGGCTGTGCTACCTCTGTCCCTAGAGAGGGTGTTCTCCACAGCAGGAGACATTGTTAGTGCCAGCAGATCTGCCCTTTCAGCAAGCAATGTGGACAAGTTCATCTTTCTTTAAAAAACATGAAAATACAATGACAAGCAAGTCCTAATGTCAAGCTGGCTGCTCAGGTACAGTACAGTTCAAATACAGATTATTTCAGTTCATCGACATGCTGCACCTTAATGTTTATTTTATTATATTTTGTATTTATTTGAGTGAATATTCACAGTTTAATAATAATTAAAAACCCAAAACTAATAGTTTATGTCTTGTGAGTACTAGTACAGTAAAGTTCAAATACAGATTATTTCAGTTCATCGAAATGCTGCACCTTAATGTTTATTTTATTAAATTTTGTATTTATTTGAGTGAATACATTATTCACAGTTTAATAATAATTTTTAAAAAATATGTTATGTTTTGTGATAATTTTTTCTGCTGTACCGAAAACGTACCAAACCGAACCGTGACCTAAAAACCGAGGTACGTACCGAACCGAAATGTTTGTGAACCGTTACACCCCTAGTTTCTACAGAAAAAGTGGAATCTTCCTAGCTGTGTGTGGGAGTGGAGCTCACCCAAAGCTCAAGGCCGGAGCGATGTCCTGTTTATGAATAACTCTTTGTATTCTTCCAGTCTCTGCACCTGACCTGCTACTCTGTATTGCAGGCTAAAGACGTCTATTTATTCCAAAGTCACAGCCACATAAAATGAGCACAATAAGCTTATAATGTAATAATAAGAATCAGTCTTTCTAATGTTATATACAAATAGCCTCCACAGTGTCAAAGGACACTTAAACAATAAGCAACATTTTGACCGGAGAGATTTAGAGTTGCCGGTCTTCAGCATATTTCATCGGTCATAGTCCGGTAATTACCGGCTAACGGAAACTCTGCCGTGCGGGAGGGCTGGAGGCTCCTGCTGGGTGCACTGTCCTGCAAGATACCGGGACCTGGATTTGAAACACTCGGAACACTGTTGTTGGCGAAACACATCAGCAATGACGGGGGTGAGCAGGAAAGGCGGGACTATGGCGTATAGGGCGTAGACACGGAGCCGTTGGGACCCGTTATCGTTTGAGGGCTCCGTTTCCGCGGTTCCGTTGGGCCTCGTGTAAACGAACCGTCCATACGATAGAGAACTGTAGCGGATAACACCCCTTCCGTCTCCGTGTAAACGGGGCCTTAGACTAATTGGATATTCTTTGATAGCTAGTGCAGTTCTCACGTAGTCGCAGCTTACGTTTTGTGACAATGTCACACTGTTTCACATGTTATAATGGGTGTGTGTGGGAGAGTTAAGACTTGAGAGTGACATCACGGCTAGAGGGGAGAGGAGCTGGAAAATCTGAAGAGTTTTTTTTCCAACTATTGCTCGGCTGGCCACAATTTTCACTCTTCATACATAATTTGGTTATCATAATGTAGGGAAACTTGTCACGGCCGCGCCTCATTAAATGCTGCTCATTTAATCAAACGGACTTACACATATAGCAAACACAGAGTCATCAGGTGTTCATCTGTATCCTAAATACTCTGGGTAAGATATTTAGCTGATTGGATTTACAGTTTTTTACTTGGAAGCAATAATGCAGCACAATATTGTCAATACACTCTGACAGGCACTTGTTCACTGGCAGGGTGTTGCCGTGGAAACGCTTTGATATTTGAACACACCTGTCGGTCGTTAACTAAATCCAGTGGTAATCTAAAGATGTTCAGAAACGATGCAGGAATGTTGTACAAGAATCCAAAAATGTAATTGATAAACAGTTAAAATAGTCAACTAAAAGTGAGCTAAAATGTATGGATAGTCTTTGTTGCACCTTAACAATACAACTAATGCTATTAATACTTACTCAGCGGTGGGGGGGGGATTTTTACATCAGGACGCCCACCCAAGGTTCAGTCACAGTCAACATTTCTCGGAAATTTCTAGTTTTTTATTATTGTGTATTTTGTGTTCCTACCTTAATTTATTTGTGTTTATTCTGTAATTCTCTGTATAGCACTTTGATCTGGAAGTTTTAAATGTTTTTGACATGTTTTGTAAACGTTTCCTGTGTACAGACAGCGTGATGGCGTTGCTACGGGAACTGGGGCGTGGTTACCAGGCACTGTGTTCCTACAACTGCAGAGAAGCCATCAACATCCTGAGCTCGCTGCCCCCCCCCCACTACAACACCGGCTGGGTCCTCACACACATCGGCAGGGCCTACTTTGAACTGGCCGAGTACACACAGGTAACACACCTGACACACGGGTAACACACAGGTACCACACACCCAGAGGTTGCGCTAGACTTTTTCACTGCCCGTCAGAGGGCGGGGCGGGGCGCACGCTCGTGAACTGTTAGCGCCGTGTTATGCATGCCCACTGCACCTCGCGGGAGTGCGCACAGCGTAAAGCCAACACTCACAGACGTTTCAATGATCTGTTCGGCAAAGTTGGGTTTGGAAACCGTATAATTTCCTTTTTGGCAGGCATGCATAACACGGGAGCCTCGCTGCGGGGAAACTTTGGCGCTGTTCCGAGTTTGTTCTAATCCGTCAAAATGACGGACTGCTTTCAGATTTTTCCGTCATTGTTTAAAAAAATCCGTCATAGACGGAAAATATTCGGTTAACGCGACCTCTGACACACAGTTACCACACACCTGACACACAGGTACAACACACCTGACACAGGTAACACACACCTGACACACAGGTAACACACACCTGACACAGGTAACACACACCTGACACAGGTAACACACACCTGACACACAGGTAACACACCTGACACACAGGTAAAACACCTGATAACACACATCTGACACACAGGTAACACACCTGATAACACACATCTGACACACAGGTAACACACACCTGACACATAGGTAACACACACCTGATAACACACATCTGACACACAGGTAACACACACCTGACACACAGGTAACACACCTGACACACAGGTAACACACCTGATAACACACATCTGACACACAGGTAACACATCTGACACACACATCTGACACACAGGTAACACACCTGACACACAGGTAACACACAGGTAACACACCTGACACACAGGTAACACACATCTGACACACATCTGACACACAGGTAACACACCTGACACACAGGTAACACACACCTGACACACAGGTAACACACACCTGACACACAGGTAACACACATCTGACACACAGGTAACACACCTGACACACAGGTAACACACATCTGACACACAGGTAACACACACCTGATAACACACATCTGACACACACCTGACACACAGCACACAGGTACAACACACCTGACACACAGGTAACACACCTGACACACAGGTACCACACACCTGACACACAGGTAACACACCTGACACACAGGTAACACACATCTCACACACAGGTAACACACCTGACACACAGGTAACACACATCTCACACACAGGTAACACACACCTGACACACAGGTAACACACACCTGACACACAGGTAACACACATCTCACACACAGGTAACACACAGGTAACACACCTGACACACAGGTAACACACACCTGACACACAGGTAACACACATCTCACACACAGGTAACACACCTGACACACAGGTAACACACCTGACACACAGCACACAGGTACAACACACCTGATAACACACACCTGACACACAGGTAACACACCTGACACACAGGTAACACACCTGACACCCAGGCAACACACCTGACACACAGCACACAGGTACAACACACCTGATGACACACAGGTAACACACACCTGACACACAGGTAACACACCTGACACACAGGTAACACACCTGACACACAGGTATCACACACCTGACACACAGGCAACACACATCTGACACACAGGTAACACACCTGACACACAGGTACCACACACCTGACACACAGGTAACACACCTGACACACAGGTACAACACACCTGATAACACACACCTGACACACAGGTAACACACACCTGACACACAGGTAACACACCTGACACAAAGGTAACACACCTGACACACAGGTAACACACCTGACACACAGGTACAACACACCTGATAACACACACCTGACACACAGGTAACACACCTGACACACAGGTAACACACATCTGACACACAGGTATCACACACCTGACACACAGGCAACACACATCTGACACACAGGTACCACACACCTGACACACAGGTACCACACACAGGTACAACACACCTGATAACACACATCTGACACACAGGTAACACACCTGACACACAGGTACCACACCTGACACACCGGTACCACACACCTGACACACAGGTAACACATCTGACACACAGGCAACACACATCTGACACACAGGTAACACACCTGACACACAGGTAACACACCTGATAACACATATCTGACACACAGGCAACACACATCTGACACACAGGTAACACACCTGACACACAGGTAACACACCTGACACACAGCACACAGGTACCACACACCTGACACACAGGTAACACACCTGACACACAGCACACAGGTACCACACACCTGACACACAGGTAACACACCTGACACACAGCACACAGGTACAACACACCTGATAACACACACCTGACACACAGGTAACACACCTGACACATAGATACCACACACCTGACACACAGGTAACACACAGGCAACACACTCCTGACCCTTTCTGCACTGTGGTAATGACAATGATAATCTTGTTGGAGGTGAATGATGATGTCGTAATGTTTGTTGGTAGGCCGAGCGTCTGTTCAGCGAAGTCCGCAGGATCGAGTCGTACCGAGTGGAAGGAATGGAGATCTACTCTACAACACTGTGGCACCTTCAGAAAGACGTGGCCCTCTCCGCCCTTTCCAAAGACCTGACGGACATGGACAAAAACTGTCCTGAGGTAAGAACCATACCTGTCCAAAGACTGTCCTTAGTTACGAACCATACCTGTCCAAAGACTGTTCTTACTTACGAACCATACCTGTCTGAAGACTGTCCTTAGTTACGAAACATACCTTTCCAAAGACTGTTCTGAGGTAAGAACCATACCTGTCCGAAGACTGTCCTGACTTACAAATTATACCTGTCCGAAGACTGTCCTTAGTTACGAACCATACCTGTCCGAAGACTGTCCTTAGTTACGAACCATACCTGTCCGAAGACTGTCCTTAGTTACGAACCATACCTGTCCGAAGACTGTCCTTAATTACGAACCATACCTGTCCAAAGACTGTTCTTACTTACGAACCATTCCTGTCTGAAGACTGTCCTTAGTTACGAAACATACTTTTCCAAAGACTGTTCTGAGGTAAGAACCATACCTGTCCGAAGACTGTCCTTAGTTACGAACCATACCTTTCCAAAGACTGTCCATGGGTAAGAACCATACCCGTCCTAAGAATGTCCTTAGTTACAAATTATACCTGTCCGGAGACTGTCCTTAGTTACAAACCATACCTGTCTGAAGACTGTCCTTAGTTACGAATCATACCTTTCCCGAAGACTGTACTGAGTTAAGAACCATACCTGTCCGAAGACAGTCCTTAGTTACAAACCATACCTGTCCAAATACCTGACGGACATTGACAAAAACTGTCCTGAGGTAAGAACCATACCTGTCCAAAAACTGTCCTGAGGTAAGAACCATACCTGTCCAAAAACTGTCCTGAGGTAAGAACCATACCCGTCCAAAGACTGTCTTTAGTTACGAGCCATACCCGTCCAAAGACTGTCCTTAGTTACGAACCATACACGTCCAAAGGACTCCTGTAGGGGGTTCGGTCTGACTCCAGGAGGGGGCCCGGTCTGACTCCAGGAGGGGGTCCGGTCTGACTCCTGGAGGGGGTCCGGTCTGACTCCTGGAGGGGGTCCGGTCTGACTCCTGGAGGGGGACCGGTCTGACTCCTGGAGGTGGTCCGGTCTGACTCCAGGACGGAGTCTTGCCTCAGTCTGCCCTCCATTAGGGTTTCATAACAACCTGTCTGTCTGCAGGCCTGGTGTGTGGCAGGGAACTGTTTCAGTCTGCAGAGAGAACACGACATCGCCATCAAGTTCTTCCAGAGAGCCATCCAGGTGAGACTGTTACCACCTGTCTCACCTCTCTCTGACCTGTCTGTGTCACCTCTCTCTGACCTGTCTGTCCTCCTCTCTCCAACTTGTTTGTCCTCCTGTCTCTGACCTGTCTGTCCTCCTGTCTCTGACCTGTCTGTCCCTCAGGTGGACCCGGGCTTTGCGTATGCCTACACTCTGCTGGGTCATGAGTTTGTCCTGACGGAGGAGTTGGACCGGGCTCTCGCTTGTTTCCGGAACGCCATCAGAGTCAACAACCGCCACTACAACGCCTGGTACGCGGCCTGCTGTATATACATTTAAATATTTGTGGGGCTGCAACTAACAACTATTTTGATAATCGATTAATCTGTTGATTATTTCTATGATTAATTGATTCATCGGATAAAAAACGCGGCAAAAAAATGTTTTCCATTACTTTATTCAGAAAACCGCAATTTTTCGAATGTTTTTTCTCTTTTCGAGTGGCGTAGCCAGCTCCGCAAACGGAGAGTAACAAACTAGACCAAACAAATCGATACCTGAATTCGTTGCCAACCTTTTTAGCAATCGATTCGTTGTTGCAGCCCTAAATATTTGTCCCATGTTTTTTATACAGGTTTCAAAGTGGATGTCTCTAATGGAATAAATACTCTTTGTGTGCTCAGGTACGGTCTGGGGATGATTTACTACAAACAGGAGAAGTTCAACTTGGCAGAAATTCACTTTAAGAAAGCTTTGAGCGTCAATCCTCAGAGCTCGGTGCTGCTCTGTCACATCGGAGTGGTAGGTTAGCATGTAGCATCCACAACAGCTGCTCTGTTAGCATGTAGCATCCACAACAGCTGCTATGTTAGCATGTAGCATCCACAACAGCTGCTCTGTTAGCATGTAGCATCCACAACAGCTGCTCTGTTAGCATGTAGCATCCACAACAGCTGCTCTGTTAGCATGTAGCATCCACAACAGCTGCTCTGTTAGCATGTAGCATCCACAACAGCTGCTCTGTTAGCATGCAGCATCCACAACAGCTGCTCTGTTAGCATGTAGCATCCACAACAGCTGCTCTGTTAGCATGTCAAGTAAATATGATTAGGTTTAGACTGACAAAACACAAAAAAATGTAACGACAAACGTGTGTGTGTGTGTGTGTGTGTGTGTGTGTGTGTGTGTGTGTGTGTGTGTGTGTGTGTGTGTGTGTGTGTGTGTGTGTGTGTGTGTGTGTGTGTGTGTGTGTGTGTGTGTGTGTGTGTGTGTGTGTGTGTGTGTGTGTGTGTGTGTGTGTGTGTGTGTGTGTGTGTGTGTGTGTGTGTGTGTGTGTGTGTGTGTGTGTGTGTGTGTGTGTGTGTGTGTGTGTGTGTGTGTGTGTGTGTGTGTGTGTGTGTGTGTGTGTGTGTGTGTGTGTGTGTGTGTGTGTGTGTGTGTAGGTGCAGCATGCGTTGAAGAAGTCTGATACAGCTTTAGAGACTCTGAACAGAGCGATTGGGATCGACCCTAAAAACCCACTCTGCAAGTTCCACCGAGCCTCCATCCTGTTCGCCAACGACAAGTACAAGGTGATCCAAATACTGCCAATAATACTGCATGTACTGATACTCACACATTACTGCATATACTAAGTACTGATAATCACACATTACTGCATATACTCAGTACTGATACTCACACATTACTGCATATACTCAGTACTGATACTCACACATTACTGCATATACTCAGTACTGATACTCACACATTACTGCATATACTCAGTACTGATACTCACACATTACTGCATATACTCAGTACTGATACTCACACATTACTGCATATACTCAGTACTGATACTCACACATTACTGCATATACTCAGTACTGATACTCACACATTACTGCATTTACTCAGTACTGATACTATGTCTCTCTGCCTGTCTCTCTGCCTGTCTGTCTGCAGGCGGCTCTTCAGGAGTTGGAGGAGTTGAAGCAGATCGTTCCCAAAGAGTCTCTGGTTTACTTCCTTATAGGAAAGGTAACAACACCTGTCTGTCTGACTGCCTGTCTGTCTCTCAGGTGTATAAGAAGCTGGGGCAGACTCACCTGTCTGTCTGACTGCCTGTCTGTCTCTCAGGTGTATAAGAAGCTGGGACAGACTCACCTGGCTCTGATGAACTTCAGCTGGGCGATGGATTTGGATCCCAAAGGAGCCAACAACCAGATCAAAGAAGCCATCGATAAGAGATACCTGCCGGAGGACGAAGGTGAGACAGGTACTGAGACAGGGAGGGGGTGAGACAGGTACTGAGACAGGGAGGGGGTGAGACAGGTACTGAGACAGGGAGGGGGTGAGACAGGTACTGAGACAGGGAGGGGGTGACACAGGTACTGAGACAGGGAGGGGGTGAAACAGGTACTGAGACAGGGAGGGGGTGAGACAGGTACTGAGACAGGGAGGGGGTGAGACAGGTACTGAGACAGGGAGGGGGTGAGACAGGTACTGAGACAGGTACTGAGACAGGGAGGGGGTGAGACAGGTACTGAGACAGGGAGGGGTGAGACAGGTACTGAGACAGGGAGGGGTGAGACAGGTACTGAGACAGGGAGGGGGGAGACAGGTACTGAGACAGGGAGGGGGTGAGACAGGTACTGAGACAGGGAGGGGGTGAGACAGGTACTGAGACAGGGAGGTGGGGAGACAGGTACTGAGACAGGGAGGGGGGGAGACAGGTACTGAGATAGGGAGGGGGTGAGACAGGGAGGGGGTGAGACAGGTACTGAGACAGGGAGGGGGGGGGACCGGTACTGATACATGGAGGGGGTGAGACAGGTACTGTAGCCGGAGGACGAAGGTGAGACAGGTACTGAGACAGGGAGGGTTTCTCAGCTGCAGACAGTCAGGATGTGAGACAGGCACTAACCCGTCTCTCTCTCTCAGCTGCAGACAGTCAGGATGTGAGACAGACACTAACCCGTCTCTCTCTCTCAGCTGCAGACAGTCAGGATGTGAGACGGGCACTAACCCGTCTCTCTCTCTCAGCTGCAGACAGTCAGGATGTGAGACAGACACTAACCCGTCTCTCTCTCAGCTGCAGACAGTCAGGATGTGAGACCGGCACTAACCCGTCTCTCTCTCTCAGCTGCAGACAGTCAGGATGTGAGACAGGCACTAACCCGTCTCTCTCTCTCAGCTGCAGACAGTCAGGATGTGAGACAGACACTAACCCGTCTCTCTCTCTCAGCTGCAGACAGTCAGGATGTGAGACAGGCACTAACCCGTCTCTCTCTCTCAGCTGCAGACAGTCAGGATGTGAGACAGGCACTAACCCGTCTCTTTCTCAGCTGCAGACAGTCAGGATGTGAGACAGGCACTAACCCGTCTCTTTCTCAGCTGCAGACAGTCAGGATGTGAGACAGGCACTAACCCGTCTCTCTCTCTCAGCTGCAGACAGTCAGGATGTGAGACAGGCACTAACCCGTCTCTCTCTCTCAGCTGCAGACAGTCAGGATGTGAGACAGGCACTAACCCGTCTCTCTCTCTCAGCTGCAGACAGTCAGGATGTGAGACAGGCACTAACCCGTCTCTCTCTCTCAGCTGCAGACAGTCAGGATGTGAGACAGGCACTAACCCGTCTCTCTCTCTCAGCTGCAGACAGTCAGGATGTGAGACAGGCACTAACCCGTCTCTCTCTCTCAGCTGCAGACAGTCAGGATGTGAGACAGACACTAACCCGTCTCTCTCTCTCAGCTGCAGACAGTCAGGATGTGAGACAGGCACTAACCCGTCTCTCTCTCAGCTGCAGACAGTCAGGATGTGAGACAGACACTAACCCGTCTCTCTCTCTCAGCTGCAGACAGTCAGGATGTGAGACAGACACTAACCCGTCTCTCTCTCTCAGCTGCAGACAGTCAGGATGTGAGACCGGCACTAACCCGTCTCTCTCTCTCAGCTGCAGACAGTCAGGATGTGAGACCGGCACTAACCCGTCTCTCTCTCTCAGCTGCAGACAGTCAGGATGTGAGACCGGCACTAACCCGTCTCTCTCTCTCAGCTGCAGACAGTCAGGATGTGAGACAGGCACTAACCCGTCTCTCTCTCTCAGCTGCAGACAGTCAGGATGTGAGACAGGCACTAACCCGTCTCTCTCTCTCAGCTGCAGACAGTCAGGATGTGAGACAGACACTAACCCGTCTCTCTCTCTCAGCTGCAGACAGTCAGGATGTGAGACGGGCACTAACCCGTCTCTCTCTCTCAGCTGCAGACAGTCAGGATGTGAGACAGACACTAACCCGTCTCTCTCTCAGCTGCAGACAGTCAGGATGTGAGACCGGCACTAACCCGTCTCTCTCTCTCAGCTGCAGACAGTCAGGATGTGAGACAGGCACTAACCCGTCTCTCTCTCTCAGCTGCAGACAGTCAGGATGTGAGACAGGCACTAACCCGTCTCTCTCTCTCAGCTGCAGACAGTCAGGATGTGAGACAGGCACTAACCCGTCTCTTTCTCAGCTGCAGACAGTCAGGATGTGAGACAGGCACTAACCCGTCTCTTTCTCAGCTGCAGACAGTCAGGATGTGAGACAGGCACTAACCCGTCTCTCTCTCTCAGCTGCAGACAGTCAGGATGTGAGACAGGCACTAACCCGTCTCTCTCTCTCAGCTGCAGACAGTCAGGATGTGAGACAGGCACTAACCCGTCTCTCTCTCTCAGCTGCAGACAGTCAGGATGTGAGACAGGCACTAACCCGTCTCTCTCTCTCAGCTGCAGACAGTCAGGATGTGAGACAGGCACTAACCCGTCTCTCTCTCTCAGCTGCAGACAGTCAGGATGTGAGACAGGCACTAACCCGTCTCTCTCTCTCAGCTGCAGACAGTCAGGATGTGAGACAGACACTAACCCGTCTCTCTCTCTCAGCTGCAGACAGTCAGGATGTGAGACAGGCACTAACCCGTCTCTCTCTCAGCTGCAGACAGTCAGGATGTGAGACAGGACACTAACCCGTCTCTCTCTCTCAGCTGCAGACAGTCAGGATGTGAGACAGACACTAACCCGTCTCTCTCTCTCAGCTGCAGACAGTCAGGATGTGAGACAGGCACTAACCCGTCTCTCTCTCTCAGCTGCAGACAGTCAGGATGTGAGACAGGCACTAACCCGTCTCTCTCTCTCAGCTGCAGACAGTCAGGATGTGAGACAGGCACTAACCCGTCTCTCTCTCTCAGCTGCAGACAGTCAGGATGTGAGACAGGCACTAACCCGTCTCTTCTCTCAGCTGCAGACAGTCAGGATGTGAGACAGGCACTAACCCGTCTCTCTCTCTCAGCTGCAGACAGTCAGGATGTGAGACAGGACACTAACCCGTCTCTCTCTCTCAGCTGCAGACAGTCAGGATGTGAGACAGACACTAACCCGTCTCTCTCTCTCAGCTGCAGACAGTCAGGATGTGAGACAGGCACTAACCCGTCTCTCTCTCTCAGCTGCAGACAGTCAGGATGTGAGACAGGACACTAACCCGTCTCTCTCTCTCAGCTGCAGACAGTCAGGATGTGAGACAGACACTAACCCGTCTCTCTCTCTCAGCTGCAGACAGTCAGGATGTGAGACAGACACTAACCCGTCTCTCTCTCTCAGCTGCAGACAGTCAGGATGTGAGACAGGCACTAACCCGTCTCTCTCTCTCAGCTGCAGACAGTCAGGATGTGAGACAGGACACTAACCCGTCTCTCTCTCTCAGCTGCAGACAGTCAGGATGTGAGACAGGCACTAACCCGTCTCTCTCTCTCAGCTGCAGACAGTCAGGATGTGGAGACAGGCACTAACCCGTCTCTCTCTCTCAGCTGCAGACAGTCAGGATGTGAGACAGGCACTAACCCGTCTCTCTCTCTCAGCTGCAGACAGTCAGGATGTGAGACAGGCACTAACCCGTCTCTCTCTCTCAGCTGCAGACAGTCAGGATGTGAGACAGACACTAACCCGTCTCTCTCTCTCAGCTGCAGACAGTCAGGATGTGAGACAGGCACTAACCCGTCTCTCTCTCTCAGCTGCAGACAGTCAGGATGTGAGACAGGCACTAACCCGTCTCTCTCTCTCAGCTGCAGACAGTCAGGATGTGAGACAGACACTAACCCGTCTCTCTCTCTCAGCTGCAGACAGTCAGGATGTGAGACAGGACACTAACCCGTCTCTCTCTCTCAGCTGCAGACAGTCAGGATGTGAGACAGACACTAACCCGTCTCTCTCTCTCAGCTGCAGACAGTCAGGATGTGAGACAGGCACTAACCCGTCTCTCTCTCTCAGCTGCAGACAGTCAGGATGTGAGACAGGCACTAACCCGTCTCTCTCTCTCAGCTGCAGACAGTCAGGATGTGAGACAGGACACTAACCCGTCTCTCTCTCTCAGCTGCAGACAGTCAGGATGTGAGACAGGCACTAACCCGTCTCTCTCTCTCAGCTGCAGACAGTCAGGATGTGAGACAGGCACTAACCCGTCTCTCTCTCTCAGCTGCAGACAGTCAGGATGTGAGACAGGCACTAACCCGTCTCTCTCTCAGCTGCAGACAGTCAGGATGTGAGACAGGCACTAACCCGTCTCTCTCTCTCAGCTGCAGACAGTCAGGATGTGAGACAGGCACTAACCCGTCTCTCTCTCTCAGCTGCAGACAGTCAGGATGTGAGACAGGCACTAACCCGGTCTCTCTCTCTCAGCTGCAGACAGTCAGGATGTGAGACAGACACTAACCCGTCTCTCTCTCTCAGCTGCAGACAGTCAGGATGTGAGACAGGCACTAACCCGTCTCTCTCTCTCAGCTGCAGGACAGTCCGGATGTGAGACAGGCACTAACCCGTCTCTCTCTCTCAGCTGCAGACAGTCAGGATGTGAGACAGACACTAACCCGTCTCTCTCTCTCAGCTGCAGACAGTCAGGATGTGAGACAGACACTAACCCGTCTCTCTCTCTCAGCTGCAGACAGTCAGGAATGTGAGACAGGCACTAACCCGTCTCTCTCTCTCAGCTGCAGACAGTCAGGATGTGAGACAGGCACTAACCCGTCTCTCTCTCTCAGCTGCAGACCAGTCAGGATGTGAGACAGGCACTAACCCGTCTCTCTCTCTCAGCTGCAGACAGTCAGGATGTGAGACAGGCACTAACCCGTCTCTCTCTCTCAGCTGCAGACAGTCAGGATGTGAGACAGGCACTAACCCGTCTCTCTCTCTCAGCTGCAGACAGTCAGGATGTGAGACAGGACACTAACCCGTCTCTCTCTCAGCTGCAGACAGTCAGGATGTGAGACAGGCACTAACCCGTCTCTCTCTCTCAGCTGCAGACAGTCAGGATGTGAGACAGGCACTAACCCGTCTCTCTCTCTCAGCTGCAGACAGTCAGGATGTGAGACAGACACTAACCCGTCTCTCTCTCTCAGCTGCAGACAGTCAGGATGTGAGACAGGCACTAACCCGTCTCTCTCTCTCAGCTGCAGACAGTCAGGATGTGAGACAGGACACTAACCCGTCTCTCTCTCTCAGCTGCAGACAGTCAGGATGTGAGACAGGCACTAACCCGTCTCTCTCTCTCAGCTGCAGACAGTCAGGATGTGAGACAGGCACTAACCCGTCTCTCTCTCTCAGCTGCAGACAGTCAGGATGTGAGACAGGCACTAACCCGTCTCTCTCTCTCAGCTGCAGACAGTCAGGATGTGAGACAGGCACTAACCCGTCTCTCTCTCTCAGCTGCAGACAGTCAGGATGTGAGACAGGCACTAACCCGTCTCTCTCTCTCAGCTGCAGACAGTCAGGATGTGAGACAGGCACTAACCCGTCTCTCTCTCTCAGCTGCAGACAGTCAGGAAGTGAGACGGGCACTAACCCGTCTCTCTCTCTCAGCTGCAGACAGTCAGGATGTGAGACGGGCACTAACCCGTCTCTCTCTCTCAGCTGCAGACAGTCAGGATGTGAGACAGGCACTAACCCGTCTCTCTCTCTCAGCTGCAGACAGTCAGGATGTGAGACAGGCACTAACCCGTCTCTCTCTCTCAGCTGCAGACAGTCAGGAAGTGAGACAGGGCACTAACCCGTCTCTCTCTCTCAGCTGCAGACAGTCAGGATGTGAGACAGGCACTAACCCGTCTCTCTCTCTCAGCTGCAGACAGTCAGGATGTGAGACAGGCACTAACCCGTCTCTCTCTCTCAGCTGCAGACAGTCAGGATGTGAGACAGACACTAACCCGTCTCTCTCTCTCAGCTGCAGACAGTCAGGATGTGAGACAGGCACTAACCCGTCTCTCTCTCTCAGCTGCAGACAGTCAGGATGTGAGACAGGCACTAACCCGTCTCTCTCTCTCAGCTGCAGACAGTCAGGATGTGAGACAGACACTAACCCGTCTCTCTCTCTCAGCTGCAGACAGTCAGGATGTGAGACAGACACTAACCCGTCTCTCTCTCTCAGCTGCAGACAGTCAGGATGTGAGACAGGCACTAACCCGTCTCTCTCTCTCAGCTGCAAACAGTCAGGAAGTGAGACAGGCACTAACCCGTCTCTCTCTCAGCTGCAGACAGTCAGGAAGTGAGACGGGCACTAACCCGTCTCTCTCTCTCAGCTGCAGACAGTCAGGAATGTGAGACAGGCACTAACCCGTCTCTCTCTCTCAGCTGCAGACAGTCAGGATGTGAGACAGGACACTAACCCGTCTCTCTCTCTCAGCTGCAAACAGTCAGGAAGTGAGACAGGCACTAACCCGTCTCTCTCTCAGCTGCAGACAGTCAGGATGTGAGACAGGCACTAACCGTCTCTCTCTCTCAGCTGCAGACAGTCAGGATGTGAGACAGGCACTACCCGTCTCTCTCTCTCAGCTGCAGACAGTCAGGATGTGAGACAGACACCTAACCCGTCTCTCTCTCTCAGCTGCAGACAGTCAGGAGGTGAGACTGGCACTAACCCGTCTCTCTCTCTCAGCTGCAGACAGTCAGGATGTGAGACAGGCACTAACCCGTCTCTCTCTCTCAGCTGCAGACAGTCAGGATGTGAGACAGACACTAACCCGTCTCTCTCTCTCAGCTGCAGACAGTCAGGATGTGAGACAGGACACTACCCGTCTCTCTCTCTCAGCTGCAGACAGTCAGGATGTGAGACAGACACTAACCCGTCTCTCTCTCTCAGCTGCAGACAGTCAGGATGTGAGACAGACACTAACCCGTCTCTCTCTCTCAGCTGCAGACAGTCAGGATGTGAGACAGGACCACTAACCCGTCTCTCTCTCTCAGCTGCAGACAGTCAGGATGTGAGTACAGACACTAACCCGTCTCTCTCTCTCAGCTGCAGACAGTCAGGATGTGAGACAGGACACTAACCCTCTCTCTCTCTCAGCTGCAGACAGTCAGGATGTGAGACAGACACTAACCCGTCTCTCTCTCTCAGCTGCAGACAGTCAGGATGTGAGACAGGCACTAACCCGTCTCTCTCTCTCAGCTGCAGACAGTCAGGATGTGAGACAGGCACTAACCCGTCTCTCTCTCTCAGCTGCAGACAGTCAGGATGTGAGACAGGCACTAACCCGTCTCTCTCTCTCAGCTGCAGACAGTCAGGATGTGAGACAGACACTAACCCCGTCTCTCTCTCTCAGCTGCAGGACAGTCAGGATAGTGAGACAGACACTAACCCGTCTCTCTCTCTCAGCTGCAGACAGTCAGGATGTGAGACAGGCACTAACCCGTCTCTCTCTCTCAGCTGCAGACAGTCAGGATGTGAGACAGGCACTAACCCGTCTCTCTCTCTCAGCTGCAGACAGTCAGGAAGGTGAGACGGGCACTAACCCGTCTCTCTCTCTCAGCTGCAGACAGTCAGGATGTGAGACAGGCACTAAACCCGTCTCTCTCTCTCAGCTGCAGACAGTCAGGATGTGAGACAGGCACTAAACCCGTCTCTCTCTCTCAGCTGGCAGACAGTCAGGATGTGAGACGGGCACTAACCCGTCTCTCTCTCTCAGCTGCAGACAGTCCAGGATGTGAGACAGACCCCTATACAATCACACCCGTCTCTCTCTCTCAGCTGCAGACAGTCAGGATGTGAGACAGGCACTAACCCGTCTCTCTCTCAGCTGCAGACAGTCAGGAAGTGAGACGGGCACTAACCCGTCTCTCTCTCTCAGCTGCAGACAGTCAGGATGTGAGACAGACACTAACCCGTCTCTCTCTCTCAGCTGCAGACAGTCAGGATGTGAGACAGGCACTAACCCGTCTCTCTCTCTCAGCTGCAGACAGTCAGGATGTGAGACAGACACTAACCCGTCTCTCTCTCTCAGCTGCAGACAGTCAGGATGTGAGACAGACACTAACCCGTCTCTCTCTCTCAGCTGCAGACAGTCAGGATGTGAGACAGGCACTAACCCGTCTCTCTCTCTCAGCTGCAGACAGTCAGGATATGAGACAGGCACTAACCCGTCTCTCTCTCTCAGCTGCAGACAGTCAGGATGTGAGACAGACACTAACCCGTCTCTCTCTCTCAGCTGCAGACAGTCAGGATGTGAGACAGACACTAACCCGTCTCTCTCTCTCAGCTGCAGACAGTCAGGATGTGAGACAGACACTAACCCGTCTCTCTCTCTCAGCTGCAGACAGTCAGGATGTGAGACAGGCACTAACCCGTCTCTCTCTCTCAGCTGCAGACAGTCAGGATATGAGACAGACACTAACCCGTCTCTCTCTCTCAGCTGCAGACAGTCAGGACAGCAGCATCATGACGGACGCTGATGACACGCAGCTTCACACGGCAGAGAGCGACGACGTCCTCTAGCCCCGCCCCCTGCCTGAGCCCCGCCCCCTGTCCTGATTGGCCAGAGGAGTAATGTTGCTAGGCAACATTCTGACGGACTGATCTTCTCCTTCCTGTCTTCTGATTGGCTGAAACTGACTGCTGAAGCCCCGCCCCTCCTCATCACAGCTGTTTTTTATGTTCTTTTTATCGTCATTATGATATCAATAAAAACATGTAAACCCTGCCCCCTGGTGTCTGTCTGCTTCCTGCTGCTGCCGCCGGCCAATCAGATAGCTCACCTGTCAAAAGGAAATTATACCCGAAAAAGTGTCTGACAACAGGAGACAGGTGAGTCTCGGTGCAAAGTGATGTGTTCAGGAACCTGCAGCTCAGACTGTGTCCAGCAGAGAGCAGCAGAGGATCAGACATCATAATCATATATTTATTTTGTGAGCGCTTTTACAGGTGCTCAAAGTCGCTTTACAAAGATAGTGAAAAGAAAAGAACAACAAATACATATAGTTAAAGTCAAATTTAAAAATCAAGCAATACAAAAACAATCACACATTAAAAGCCAGATTGAAGAGGTGAGTTGTTGTCTTTATATATACAGTCTATGGTGTGTGAGTGTTTTGAAGGTGGTGAGGTCAGTGCAGTCTCTGATGGGTTGGGGGAGTGAGTTTCAGAGGGAGGGGGCAGCGAGGGAGAAGGCTCTGTCCCCCCAGGTCCGGTGCTGGTGGGGATGGATAGGAGGTTGGCTTCTGACGAGCGGAGGCAGCGGGAAGGGGTGTGGTGGTGCAGCAGGTCTGTGAGGTAGGGTGGGGGGGTGGTGGTGCAGCAGGTCTGTGAGGTACGGGGGGGGGGGGCCTGATTGTTGAGGGCTTTGTGAGTAATGAGGAGGACTTTGAAGTTGATTCTTTGACGGACGGGGAGCCAGTGGAGGTTCTGGAGGACGGGAGTGATGTGGTCTCGGGAGTGTGTGAGGAGGCGGGCAGCAGAGTTCTTGATATGTTGGAGTTTATTGAGGAGGTTGGATGGTATGCCGTAGAGCAGGGGTTCCCAACCTTTTTTCCCAAGAGCCCCCCCAAATCACTCCTGTTGGAAGTTGCGCCCCCCCCCCACACACACACACACACATACACACAAGGGGGGGGGGGGGAGGGAACAGCGGTAATTAAAGTTTAAAAGTCTCAAAATGCTACAACTTCTGTCACAAACTGGATGAATGTGAAGTATGTTGTTAAAGGAGGATGAAAGCGTAATTAAGGAGCACTATTGGATTGACTTTGATGGTTATTGGCCGGTATCGTGACAAACTATGACAGCGTTTTAATTGTCGGGATTTTAATGTTCTGTTGTATCTCTAAACCACTAGCTAAAGACTTTCTTGATGTTCTAGATCAGGGGTGCCCATTACGTCGATCGCAAAGGTAGTGTGGGTAGATCGCATGGCATTGAAGAAAATAAAAAAATATATTTTTTCTTTTTTTAAGTTATCCTATCATCCATCCTTACTATGGCATGTGCCACTTGATTGTGATAGCTTTGTTCGTTATTCTCGCGTCCAGGAGAGAAGCCTTAAAAAAGGAGACTAATGGAGTCTCTGAGAAGGTTCAAATGGGTACTTTAATTAAAAAAGGCGCGGTAATGTTACAAGCAGAATATTGTTCAGTGAGAAAAACAGCTGTTCTGGGGCTCTCGAGAGGGCAGAAAAGAGCGCGAGAACTACTCTTCCAGCTGCTAAATATCCTCTGCTGGCTCCTCCCCGTGGGCCGGTTGGCCGGATGTTGTCACATGCTACCCACGTCTGTAAACAAAACGTATTCAAATAAACTGTACCTTCATTTAATATTCAGCAATAATAATATCTCGACGTCTATAGTTAGTTTGGAAATCAGTAGGTTTCGGTGTGCAACACTCCGTGTCATATCGCTACTAAATTCACCTCTATAGTAAATGGAATATTAGCCACTTGCTAAATGCTAACCGGGATGAAGGATTTTCAGAATAAAAGCTTGACAACTGGTTGTGCACGGGAACTTCTGGTTTTTCAGTATAAAACCGCATTTAAACTTGACGGTATGTTTAAACTCCATTATGCCGTCAAAACATTGATTTTAATTTCTAACAGTCCCTCCTTACACACCTAAAAGGTGTGTATAATCAGGGGTGCACATAACTTTTTTGCCCTGGTTCTCAAAGGAGCACCTGGAGATGTTGCTTGGTGCTCATCCTTAAAATGAAATAAATAAACCGGTCTTTATTTGTCAGACACACGGCACAGAAGATGGAAGATGGAAGATGGCTGCCTAGCTGGTGCGGAGGTGAAAACACGCTGCAAACATTTGAGTTATTTTGTAGGAATCCGGGAACTGAGAGTGTAACAAAAGGGCGGGTTGACTACGCAAATACTTTTTTCTTACAGAAGGTAAAGAAAAAGGAAAGGGAAATGTCAACCCGTTTCAGCCAGAAAGGAAAACAGAAACAGGCCGGCACAATGAATCCGACTGAGGCAAATATACCTGAGGAGGGAGGGGAAGGCCTCTCTGAAATATTAAGAGAAATCAGAGAATTCCGCATGGAAACTGCTGGGAATTTTGGAGTATTGAAGGAGGAAATAAACGACTTGAGAGAAGGCTTCGGAGAGCTGAAAATAAGAGCGGATGCAGCAGAATTAAGAATCGCAGAAAATGAAGACCGTGAAATCGGTATGACAAAAATACTCCTTCACAGTTTACGCATGCAAAAGCAACTGGAAAATAAATGCGAGGAACTTGAAGGCCGGGAACGACGGAACAATCTGAGGATTTATTCAGTGCCCGAAAAATGTGAGGGAAATAGCATGATGGACTTTCTGGAAAACTTAATACGCGAGAAACTGGATGTGAGCGGCGAAATTCCCATTGAGAGAGCGCACCGGGCAACGGGGCATCTCACTGGGCACAGCGACCGTCCCCGATCAATAATAGTCCGCTTCCAAAACTACAACGTGAGGCAAAGGGTGCTACAAGCCGCCTGGGCAAAGAAGGACATCAGGGTGAAAGATTGCAGGATTTTCTTTGATGAGGACTTCACCACCCAAGTGTTCAAGGAGCGCGCAAAATACAGACAAGTAAGGAAGCAGCTCCAGGAAAGAAACATCAAATCCCGCATTCTGTTCCCTGCTAAACTGAAATTATTCGAGAAAAACGGAAAAGTCAGGGTGTTTAACAACCCACAAGATGCGGCACAGGGTCTACTGGAGTATGGTGTCAACATGGAGAGTCCAGCAGGAGAACCGGACTTGGAGTCTACTCTTCAGGCTTCAGGATGGCAGACACACCGCTCCAGGAACCGGAGAACCCCAGGATGTGAGCTGATGTCGGACGTAAAGACATTCATTGACTCGCTTGATCGGCATGAAAGAGCAAAGGAATGAACAGGTATGTGTGGAGGGAGTTAACTCCTTGCAGACGTACATGGAAAACAATAACAACACATAAATGACTGAGCCACTCGGAATCTTTTCCAGATTTGACAACACAGAGTATAACATGTACAATTTTGATTATGATGTCGATTCAGAGAATCATGTGTTTAATCATATAAGTGACTCGTGTAAATATTATACAGATGATCAATTTAATGACAATGTTGGACTTGAAAATACATTTTCTTTAATACATTTCAACTGCAGGAGTCTGTATGCAAACTTTAATGAGATCACTGAATACCTACATACATTTCAAAGTAAATTCAAAGTAATTGCCATATCGGAGACTTGGTTAAATAAAGACGAAGTCACTGATTTCCAAATTGAGGGTTACGTGCTACACCATATCAACAGAACCAATAAGAGAGGAGGGGGCGTGGCTCTTTATGTGGACAGCGTCCTAAAATGCACACTGGTTGAAAAAATGTCAATTGTGATGATGATTTAATGGAATGCATAACTATAGAAATGGAAATGGAAAGGAAGAGAAATGTTGTTGTGACTTGTGCATATAGAGCACCAGGATCAAATGTAGAGCTTTTTAAAGATAGTTTAGGAGTATTACTGGATGGCCTAAATGAAAATAAAACATGTATTATTTGTGGGGATTTTAACATCGACCTTCTAAATGTATCTAAACACAAAACAACTTCTGATTTCCTGGATGCTTTGTACAGCAGAGGGCTTCATCCCCTAATCACTAAGCCCAGTAGAATAACATCAACTTGTGCAACATTGATCGACAATATCTTTACAAAGGTCATGGAAAACAGTGCTAAGACTGGGCTAATAATAAATGACATAAGCGACCATTTACCTGTATTTGTAGCATATGATTGGCAATGAAAGAAAAAGAAGGAAGAGACTCGCAGTAGATATGTCAGGGTAAGGACCGCTGAAGCAAAAGACACATTTAGGAGTGACCTCTTAAAGGAAGAGTGGAGAGGGGTTTATGGAGAAGATGTAAATGCTGCATATGAGTCCTTCCTAAAAATCTACATATCACTGTATGACAAACATTGTCCCACTGTGCTCCGTACATATAAAGGTACTTATCATCAAAAGCCTTGGATAACCAAAGGCTTACAAAATGCTTGCAAGAAGAAAAATAACCTTTATAAAGACTTCATAACATTTAGGACAAAGGCAATTGAAAAGCAATACAAGGCATATAAAAATAAGTTGACAGTTATAATGAGACAAGCAAAAAGAGAATATTATAATAATATGTTAAAAGAAAAGAAAAATGATATCAAGGGCACATGGAACATCTTAAATAATGTTATTGGAAATAAATCTGTATCCACTGGCCAGTCACTTCATTGATGACAAAAATAAGGTTGTAAAAAACATGAATGAAGTGGTTCATGAATACAACTCTTTTTTTGTAAATGTCGGACCTAATCTTGCAAAGACTATTCCAAAACAACACGATGGGCAAAAAGAGGATGGCGGAATTGGGGGAAGTAAAGTGTTGCAGTCAATGTTTCTGGGAGAGATAAACGAAATTGAAATTAGATCTGTTGTAGACAAATGCAAAAATAAGACTTGGACAGATAGTGATGGGATCGACATGACAATAGTGAAAATGACTATTGACTGCATAATTAAACCGCGAAGCTACATCTTTAATCTTTCACTTCAGACAGGTATTTTCCCAGATAGCATGAAAATAGCTAAAGTTATCCCACTTTTCAAAACAGGGGACAAAAGCCAATTTACCAACTACAGACCAGTGTCCTTGCTTTCACAATTTTCAAAGGTCCTTGAGAAATTGTTTGTCCAAAAATTTGATAATTTTATTGAAAAAAATGAGTTATTGAGTGAGAGTCAGTATGGATTTAGGAAAAATCGATCTACAGCTTTAGCTTTAATGAAAATAACAGAAGAAATTACAACAGCTATAGAAAGAAAGAAATACACAATAGGTGTATTTATTGACTTAAAAAAGGCATTTGACACCATAGACCATTACCTATTAATTTCGAAATTACATAGATATGGTGTGAGAGGAGTAGTTCTAGATTGGTTAAAAAGTTATTTAGATAACAGACAACAATATGTAGAATTTGCTGGTAGTACATCGGAGTGTATGAACATAGAATGTGGTGTCCCGCAGGGCTCGGTTTTAGGGCCTAAACTTTTTATTTTGTACATCAATGACATATGTGAAACGTCAACATTATTGCAATTTGTGTTGTTTGCAGACGACACAAATTTATTTTGCTCAGGAGATGACTTAAACATTTTAGCAAAGTGTATTGGACATGAAATGGTCAAACTTAAAAGATGGTTTGATGAAAATAAGTTAACCCTAAATTTGAATAAAACGAAGTTTATGGTTTTTGCTAATAGAAAAAAAGATGAAAACATTTCATTGTCCATTGATGGAGTTTTTATTGAAAGGGTTTCTGAATTTCGATTCTTAGGTGTGACGCTGGATGAAAACCTGACATGGAAATCACACATAGCACATGTTAAAACCAAAGTGTCTAGGAATATTTCTGTTCTAAACAAGGCAAAGTATTTGCTAGATTACAAGGCATTGAGGATGTTGTACTGTTCACTCACTTTGCCATTTTTTATTTATTGTATAGAAGTGTGGGGCAACACGTATATGAGCAACATAAAGCCATTGTCAATATTACAGAAAAGGCCAGTAAGAATAATTCATAAAGCTGACTCAAGAGAACACACCAACAGACTGTTTTTTAAGTCAGGACTCTTGAAACTCAAAGACATAGCTGAGCTGCAGACATTATCAGTAATGCACAAAGCAGAATGTTACCAGCATATTTACAACAGTTGTTTGTTTTTGGATCAGACAAGGAAGACCACAGAAGGAAATTACATTTTAAGCATCCTTATGCAAGGACTAATCTTAAACAAATGTGTATTTCGGTAGTTGGTGTACAATTGTGGAATTCTCAACACAAGGATCTAAAGAATTGTATATGTATTTTTCAGTTAAAGAAATTGTATAAATTAAGAAAGATGGGACTATATGAAGCAGAATGTGAATAAGTCTATGTACTCTGGTCCTTCATGTTTTTGATGTCTTTGATGTGATGTCTCCTCTGTATTTGCGGGTCCCATTGCCATTGTTATTGTTGTTGTTGTTACTATTATCATCATGCGTCGCTTTCCACCTTCTTCTCCAGTAGGACTCAGATGAGGGTGTTGCACTTTTCTTTTCTTTTCCTTATACATGTTTTGTTTCTTTCCGTTAACCGTCAAGTGGGAAATAAGTATTTTTTTGTGTTTCTGTTAGTATCCTAAGATACTGTTATGTTTGGCTGTGAAGAAAAAAATAAAATATATATATATATATTATTATTATTATGAAGGGCAGACCATCTATTTGTTTTTTGTTTTTTTTAGAAAGGGGCAGGTCACATAAGATTTTATTCTTCTCCCTGCTCCTTTTCGCTCAATGGTAGTCATGTTTTGTGGCAATTATTGTACATTTTGTTTTGCGTACCATGAGCGGGACAAATAAAAATGAAATGAAATGAAATGAACACACAGAGGTGAACACAGAACACACATGCAGAGGCGAACACAAGACAACATTAGCACGACCAGTAATCCTACAAGCTGTCATCACTTCCCTCCTGACTGTTCTCCTCACTGTCTTCCTCTCTGTCAGACATGGTAGCTGATGATGTAGGCCTACTACTTTCTCTCTGGTTGAGTCTGCGATTAGCTGCTTGCATCCACAAGTCAACAGCTGGTTTTGGGTCGAAAGTCCAGTTTTAAAAGGATATGTTTGGTTACTGTCCTATAGTTTACATTGGAATGATTTCAAACCTGTTTATCCCAATAATTATAAAGGAGTGCCTTGAAAATATGTGTTTACATAAATTGTGACCAAACCGTTTGAACTTAGACTAAAGTGAACTATCTAAACACTCAAGAGTCCTTTACCTCACTGAGCTGTAGTTATCAGCCTCTCAGTCTGACTGGAGAGGACTCTCCCTCCACATCATTGTAGAAACATCTTCTTCTTATATTCGCAGCTAGCACCAGATTCTAATAACAACAGCGCCGGTACCGGTGCACCCTCCCTTTCTCCCACGCTCACTCGCACTTTGGCTGTGAGCTGCGGGTGCCAGATAAGCCAACATCCCCATTTTCATCACTTACAGCACCCATCGTACAGGACAAATGAAACGTGTAACCGGGGTGAAAAGGGTGTTACATTTACTTAATTATGAATGTTGTTACATCAAGGCCGAAAATTAGGATGAGCACCAACGGTAAAAAAAAAAAAATTCCCTCCCAGAGCTACCAGCGCAGCGCCTCCACAGATCTGGCGCCCTAGGCGAAAATCAACGCCAGTGCGACGGGCCGGCCCTGAGTTCATATGCAACTCGCAAATATCTTTCTCTCTCTCTCTTCTCTCTCCTCTCTTCTCTCTCCCTCTCTCTCAATGTTGGTACGCAAATGCGCCTTTTTTCAAATGACCCGGTGTTCTTTTTTTGGCCGAGGTGCGCATGCGCACCTGCGCACCAGTTATGTGCAGCCCTGTGTATAATACTGAAATCAATGAGTTCTTCATCTGAACTCTGCATAGTACATAACTCATATCAAAAACATACAATCAAAATGGAATGGTTCAATAGCCTCAACTTTACAAAAATACAAAAATACTTTGACTGTTCAAACAAAAGTTTTCCCTTGTGCATAACTTCTAGTGTTAACATTCAATATGGTTCTTCAAAATAGCAGCAATGGCTTGGTATCAGAACATTTCTTCCTCCCTCCTTTCACAGAAACCGTTCTCATACCACGCTCAGTGTTAAGGCACTTGTTTTTACAAAGTGTAAAAGAAACAAACCATTTTAGAATATGGCGATTTATAAAACATGAAATCTACCATTTTAGAATAGTATAAAAAAATAAACTATCTTGGAATAGTGTAAAGTAAATTGAATTCACTCAATTTTAGCATTTTAGTTTGCTCACTTCTTCACATGATTTCATCATTTTAAGAATCACATCAGCTGGACATTCATTGAACAATCTCATCTCTGAACATCCATATCATTTAACATCATTCAAACTAACTCATCATTTTCCTCAACATCTGTATACGGAGGTGGGTCGTCCTGTTCTGCTAGCATTTAAAACTGTCCCCCCATGAGATATTACCTCCTAGCGTGTTCCTGGTTGACGGCCCCATTAATCAGTCGGTTTGCTAAAGCGCGGATGCATGTCGAGAAACAACCACAGCACAGTGCCAATATCACGATCACACCTGTCACAGACATCAGTCCACTCAGTAGAACATCCTTGTACTTCCCCAGCCAACCATCTAAGAAACCCCCCAGGGGGTTCTTCTCTATCCCACTGTTGTCTGCTAACGCTCAGAGTAGTGAGTCCCTTCAGAGCCTTGGTTACTGATCCATCAGGTGAGGTGTTGTTTGGGATGAAAGTACAACATAATGTTCCAAACATTTTGCATATGTAACACTTCTATGTACTAGGTTGCTTTCAATGAGGAGTAGAAGATAATATAAATAGAAAAAACAATATCAAATTAATATAGCCGGCATTTTATTAAACATTCATACAACACTTTCACAAACCCCTCATCCACCCCAGTGAAACCCAATCTGCTATCATGGACAAAACAACATTAATCGAACCCGGGTAGTCTGTAGTTTCTCTCTCTCTGGTAATCCAATGACCATCAGTCCTTTCTCTGGTGAGTAGAATCCTTTAGAATCCTTTCTCTGGTGAGTAGAATCCTTTAGAATCCTTTCTCTGGTGAGTAGAATCCTTTCTCTGGTGAGTAGAATCCTTTAGAATCCTTTTTCTGGTGAGTAGAATCCTTTAGAATCCTTTTTATGGTGAGTAGAATCCTTTAGAATCCTTTCTCTGGTGAGTAGAATCCTTTAGAATCCTTTCTCTGGTGAGTAGAATCCTGTAGAATCCTTTCTCTGGTGAGTAGAATCCTTTAGAATCTTTTTTCTGGTGAGTAGAATCCTTTAGAATCCTTTCTCTGGTGAGTAGAATCCTTTAGAGTCCTTTTTCTGGTGAGTAGAATCCTTTAGAGTCCTTTCTCTGGTGAGTAGAATCCTTTAGAGTCCTTTTTCTGGTGAGTAGAATCCTTTAGAATCCTTTTTATGGTGAGTAGAACCCTTTAGAATCCTTTCTCTGGTGAGTAGAATCCTTTAGAATCCTTTCTCTGGTGAGTAGAATCCTTTAGAATCCTTTCTCTGGTGAGTAGAATCCTTTAGAATCCTTTCTCTGGTGAGTAGAATCCTTTCTCTGGTGAGTAGAATCCTTTAGAATCCTTTTTCTGGTGAGTAGAATCCTTTCTCTGGTGAGAAGAATCCTTTAGAATCCTTTTTCTGGTGAGTAGAATCCTTTAGAGTCCTTTCTCTGGTGAGTAGAATCCTTTAGAATCCTTTTTCTGGTGAGTAGAATCCTTTTTCTGGTGAGTAGAATCCTTTAGAGTCCTTTCTCTGGTGAGTAGAATCCTTTAGAATCCTTTTTCTGGTGAGTAGAATCCTTTTTCTGGTGAGTAGAATCCTTTAGAATCCTTTCTCTGGTGAGTAGAATCCTTTAGAATCCTTTCTCTGGTGAGTAGAATCCTTTAGAATCCTTTTTCTGGTGAGTAGAATCCTTTAGAATCCTTTCTCTGGTGAGTAGAATCCTTTAGAATCCTTTCTCTGGTGAGTAGAATCCTTCAGAATCATTTTTCTGGTGAGTAGAATCCTTTAGAATCCTTTTTCTGGTGAGTAGAATCCTTTAGAATCCTTTTTCTGGTGAGTAGAATCCTTTAGAATCCTTTCTCTGGTGAGTAGAATCCTTTAGAATCCTTTCTCTGGTGAGTAAAATCCTTTAGAATCCTTTCTCTGGTGAGTAGAATCCTTTAGAGTCCTTTCTCTGGTGAGTAGAATCCTTTAGAATCCTTTTTCTGGTGAGTAGAATCCTTTAGAATCCTTTCTCCGGTGAGTAGAATCCTTTAGAATCCTTTCTCCGGTGAGTAGAATCCTTTAGAATCCTTTTTTTGGTGAGTAGAATCCTTTAGAATCCTTTCTCTGGTGAGTAGAATCCTTTAGAATCCTTTCTCTGGTGAGTAGAATCCTTTAGAGTCCTTTCTCTGGTGAGTAGAATCCTTTAGAATCCTTTTTCTGGTGAGTAGAATCCTTTAGAATCCTTTTTCTGGTCAGTAGAATCCTTTAGAATCCTTTCTCTGGTGAGTAAAATCCTTTAGAATCCTTTCTCTGGTGAGTAGAATCCTTTAGAGTCCTTTCTCTGGTGAGTAGAATCCTTTAGAATCCTTTTTCTGGTGAGTAGAATCCTTTAGAATCCTTTCTCTGGTGAGTAGAATCCTTTAGAATCCTTTCTCTGGTGAGTAGAATCCTTTAGAATCCTTTCTCTGGTGAGTAGAATCCTTTAGAATTCTTTCTCTGGTGAGTAGAATCCTTTAGAATCCTTTCTCTGTTGAGTAGAATCCTTTAGAATCCTTTCTCTGGTGAGTAGAATCCTTTAGAGTCCTTTCTCTGGTGAGTAGAATCATTTAGAATCCTTTCTCTGGTGAGTAGAATCATTTAGAATCCTTTTTCTGGTGAGTAGAATCCTTTAGAGTCCTTTTTCTGGTGAGTAGAATCCTTTAGAGTCCTTTCTCTGGTGAGTAGAATCATTTAGAGTCATTTCTCTGGTGAGTAGAATCCTGTCTCTGGTGAGTAGAATCATTTAGAGTCCTTTCTCTGGTGAGTAGAATCATTTAGAATCCTTTTTCTGGTGAGTAGAATCCTTTAGAGTCCTTTTTCTGGTGAGTAGAATCCTTTAGAGTCCTTTCTCTGGTGAGTAGAATCATTTAGAGTCATTTCTCTGGTGAGTAGAATCCTTTAGAATCCTTTTTCTGGTGAGTAGAATCCTTTAGAATCCTTTTTCTGGTGAGTAGAATCCTTTAGAATCCTTTCTCTGGTGAGTAGAATCCTTTCTCTGGTGAGTAGAATCCTTTAGAATCCTTTCTCTGGTGAGTAGAATCCTTTAGAGTCCTTTCTCTGGTGAGTAGAATCCTTTAGAATCCTTTCTCTGGTGAGTAGAATCCTTTAGAATCCTTTTTCTGGTGAGTAGAATCCTTTAGAATCCTTTCTCTGGTGAGTAGAATCCTTTAGAGTCCTTTCTCTGGTGAGTAGAATCCTTTAGAGTCCTTTCTCTGTTGAGTAGAATCCTTTAGAACCATTTTTCTGGTGAGTAGAATCCTTTAGAGTCCTTTTTCTGGTGAGTAGAATCCTTTAGAATCCTTTCTCTGGTGAGTAGAATCGTTTCTCTGGTGAGTAGAATCCTTTTTCTGGTGAGTAGAATCCTTTAGAATCCTTTCTCTGGTGAGTAGAATCCTTTCTCTGGTGAGTAGAATCCTTTAGAGTCCTTTCTCTGGTGAGTAGAATCCTTTCTCTGGTGAGTAGAATCCTTTAGAATCCTTTCTCTGGTGAGTGGAATCCTTTAGAATCCTTTCTCTGGTGAGTAGAATCCTTTAGAGTCCTTTCTCTGGTGAGTAGAATCCTTTAGAATCCCTTTTCTGGTGAGTAGAATCCTTTCGAATCCTTTTTCTGGTGAGTAGAATCCTTTAGAATCCTTTCTCTGGTGAGTAGAATCCTTTAGAATCCTTTCTCTGGTGAGTAGAATCCTTTAGAATCCTTTCTCTGGTGAGTAGAATCCTTTTTCTGGTGAGTAGAATCCTTTAGAATCCTTTCTCTGGTGAGTAGAATCCTTTTTCTGGTGAGTAGAATCCTTTAGAATCCTTTCTCTGGTGAGTAGAATCCTTTAGAATCCTTTCTCTGGTGAGTAGAATCCTTCAGAATCATTTTTCTGGTGAGTAGAATCCTTTAGAATCCTTTCTCTGGTGAGTAGAATCCTTTAGAATCCTTTTTCTGGTGAGTAGAATCCTTTAGAATCCTTTCTCTGGTGAGTAGAATCCTTTAGAATCATTTTTCTGGTGAGTAGAATCCTTTAGAATCCTTTTTCTGGTGAGTAGAATCCTTTAGAATCCTTTTTCTGGTGAGTAGAATCCTTTAGAGTCCTTTTTCTGGTGAGTAGAATCCTTTAGAATCCTTTTTCTGGTCAGTAGAATCCTTTAGAGTCCTTTTTCTGGTGAGTAGAATCCTTTAGAATCCTTTCTCTGGTGAGTAGAATCCTTTAGAGTCCTTTTTCTGGTGAGTAGAATCCTTTAGAGTCCTTTTTCTGGTGAGTAGAATCCTTTAGAATCCTTTCTCTGGTGAGTAGAAGACAAAAACTGCAGCTACAAAAACATCCGTCGGTTCTGCTAGTTCCTGGTTCCCCGCACCATCAAAAAAGCACATCATCAAACAATTTGAACACACACAGGGCCCACACTCAGCTGCCACTCATTGAGCCTCATTAACAACCACACCTGGCCTGCTCTTCCTCTCCTCCCTCATATGTAGACTCTGCTGCCCCAGCACTGCCCCGAGTGGGAGTTGCTGGTTATTACAGGGTGAAAAAACTCACTGCATTATTTGAGTGGGTTACATTCTCCCCCCCTAAATCTGCATGCATCCTTGCATGTTGCACCCTACACTATCTCAGAAGTTAAAGGGGTTAACTGGTATATATAGGGTACAGTGTCAAAGTTGAGAGTTTGGGAGAAAGCCTGATCCAACCCACTTAAGATAGAGTGCATAAGTATCACCAGGGGGTTCCCTAAGGTTTGATATGTTAGCCTATCGGGAGCTCTTCTTTCTCCGGAGGATCTTCTCAGTACCGTTTCCTCTTCATGAGAAGGGACAATACTTTCTGGCTGTGCGTTCTCTTCCCCATTTTCCGGTTGTATTCGGGCTACATAACTCATTCTGGTTCACTGGAATGTGAGGGAGACTTTCCTCAGTTCCTACAATCTGATGCGGAGGTGAGTGCTGAATTTGGATTTCTTCCCAGTTTTCCTCAACTTTAATTCCATTGGGTTGGAATGCTGGAACTTCAGGATTGAGAGAAGACACATTAAAACTCAAATCCACTTCCTGACTCTCAGAGACACATTGGTCTTCCATGTGAAAGTCTCTTTCAGCTTTTCTTTCAGTATGAGGGTCTCCTCCGAATCCACTATTCTCTTGTGTGATCGGGCTACTTTGTTCCTTGTCCATCAATGTGACTGCTGTCTCTTCCATCAGTGTGTCGTAGTGGGAGTAGTACTCAACTTCATCTTCCATGTGAGGCATTTCATCTTCAACCTCAGCGAGAGCTTCAGGAACATCAGGAAGTGAAACTGTATTTGGTTCTTGTCTGGTTTTAGATTTTTGAGGGCATACCTGTTCAACAACAGACGGTAGAAATCCACAGGGCAAAAGCAAGTCTCTGTGTAACACTTTATCAGGTCCTCCTGTGTTCTCTGGCACCACGACATAGACAGGTGAGTCTTGGATTTGTTTAACCACAGTGTATATGGTTTTACTCCAGCGATCAGCAATTTTATGTTTTCCCCTGAAACTGACGTTTCTTACGAGGACTCGGTCTCCTGCTGCCAGGGTAGATTCTCTTATTTTGTTGTCATACCTCTGTTTGTTCTGAAAAGCATTTTTCCGACTATGTTCAGTAGCTAAACGGTAGCTTTCAGTTAGACTTTCGGTCAACTTCTTGACATACTCTGAATGAGATAGTTTGGATCTCTCTGGACTCAGACCAAAGGCAATGTCAATTGGAAGCCTTGGCTGCCGGCCAAACATGAGTTGATAGGGAGAAAAGCCTGTGGTGTCATTTTTTGTGCAATTGTATGCATGAATGAGGGGTTGCACAAAATCCCTCCATTTGATTTTGTCTCCTTCTTCAAGTGTTCCCAACATTGCAAGAAGGGTTCTGTTGAATCTCTCCACAGGATTTCCACGTGGATGATAAGGTGTAGTCCTTGTCTTTTTGATGCCTAGAAGTAAGCAAAGCTCTTTGATCAGGGTTGACTCAAAATCACGACCCTGGTCGCTATGCAATCGCTCAGGAAATCCATAGTGGATGAAAAAGTTGTTCCATAGAGCTTTTGCTACCGTCTTTGCTTTTTGATCTGTTGTAAGAACTGCAACAGCATATTTTGTGAAATGATCCGTTATGACCAAGATGTCCTTGGTTCCTCTTCTATCTGGCTCAAGGGAAAGGTAGTCCATGCAGACTAGCTCCAAAGGGCGGCAAGTTCTTATATTCACCAGTGGAGCATTCCTTTCAGCTCGTGCCTTTCTCCTGACACACCTCTCACAAGTCCTGATTTTTTCATTGACATCTACGGCCATCCGTGGCCAATAGAATCGGGCACGAACTAAGTCAAGGGTTCTCTCCACACCCATGTGCCCAACAGCATCGTGGAGGCTTTCAAGTGATGTTTTTCTCTGACTCTTTGGAAGGACAAGCTGATAGGAAGGTTCTCCTTGGCTGATGCGTTTTCTGTATAAGACTCCATCGATCATGACCAATTGGATCCAATACTCTCAACATCAGCTGGACTTCCTCTGTCTTCCCGCTGCCTTGTTCTGTATGTCAGACGGTTTCCTGAATTCAAGATGGCAATTACTCTACTGATGATTTGATCTTGTCCCTGTTCACGTACCCAGTCTTCAAGTGACATTTGTGGCAATGTACAGGACCCAAGCACATCAGTTTGACGGAAACCTGCTGGTATGGCAGTGACATCAATTGCCAGGCACTCAATAGGTACAGGCTGGATTGCTCCTGGATCTGCACCTGAAGACAACTGATGCCTCTGACACACAGCCTTCACAGCTTCACTTGAGAAATCAGTTCCTTTGTCATTTTTCAGGAACTGAGCAATGAACCTCTCAATGCGGTTATCTTCATCCTCAGTACTGAAATCCACTGTGTCTTGGTCATGAGGATGTGGACGTCTGGAAAGAGCATCTGCATCTTGGTTATTTTTCCCAGCTCTGTACTGGATATTAAAGTCAAAGCTGGAAAGAGCAGCCAACCAACGATGCCCTCCTGCATCAAGTTTTGCAGACGTCAATATATATGTGAGCGGGTTGTTATCTGTCATGACCATGAATTTTGCTCCATATAGATAATCGAAGAACTTCTCTGTAACAGCCCACTTAAAAGAGAGGAATTCAAGTTTATGTGCAGGATATCTTCACTCACATTGGGAGAGTCCCCGGCTTGCATAGGCAACCACTCTCAATTTGCCTTCCTGCTCCTGATACAAGGCGGCACCAAGGCCATTGATGCTTGCGACGGTGTGCACAATGTATGGTTTCTTGGCGTCTGCAAAACCAAGAATAGGAGCTGTAGTGAGCATGTGAATGAGACTGTTGAATGCATCCTCGGATGCTGATGTCCATTTGTCATTGAAGGGCTTTTTGAAATCCACACACTTTGAGTTTCGGCATGGGTAGGTGGACTTTCGCTTTGGTGGCAGGTACCCAGCTGTTAAGTCATTGAGGGGTTTTGCAATTTTGGAGTAGTCCTTTATAAACCTCCTGTAATATCCAGCAAAACCAATAAAAGACTTGAGTTCCTTGATGTTATTGGGCCTGGGCCAGGTAGTAAGGGCTGCTATCTTGGCTGGGTCCGTTTCCACACCTCTTTCTGAAACAACATGGCCTAGATATTTGACAGATGTCCTGAAGAATTGACATTTCTTTGGTGAAAGCTTTAAGCCATATTCCTTCAGCCTGTTTAGTACTCTCAGAAGTCGGTCCTCATGTTCCTCGAGTGTGGCAGAGAAAACAATGACGTTGTCAAGAAAGACTAAGGCTTCACTCAAGTTCATGTTACCCACACACTTTTCCATTACTCTTTGAAAAGTACTGGGAGCATTCGTTACTCCCTGCGGCATTCTGTTAAACTCCCAGAATCCCATAGGTGTCACAAAAGCTGTCTTGAACTTGTCTTCCTCCTCCATCTCCACCTGATAATAGCCAGATTTAAGATCCATAATAGAGAACCACTTGGACCCTATTAAGGCTGAGAAAGCTTCCTCAATGTTGGGCAAAGCATATGCATCTTTGATGGTTTGTCGGTTCAGTTTACGGTAGTCGATGCACAACCTGATTTCACCATTCTTTTTCTTCACCATTCTTTTTCTTCACCACAACAATTGGAGAAGCAAAGGGGCTCTCTGATTCACGGATTATGTTAGCTTCTTGAAGTTCTTTTAAATGAAGCCTGACAGCCTCATAATCAGAAGGATGGATAGGTCTGGGTCTTTGTTTAAAGGGAGATGGGTCTGAAAGGCGGATTCGATGTTTGATCTCAGTAGTATGACCATAGTCGAGATCACTATGTGCAAAGGCTTCTGACGCTGAATTTAACTTCTTGGTGATTCTCTCCTTCCACTCTTCAGACAAAGGAGAGTCAGCAAAGTCAAAGGTAAGTTTACTAGAATCAGATACATTCATAGCGTTGCAGGTTGCAGAAGCTGATGCAGGATGAGATGGTTCACTTGATGTAGCTTTAGCATCATGTGATGGCAATGATGACATAGCTTTGGTAAGAGAGAGCTCAGCAATGATGTGACCTGCAGGTACTGTGATGTCCCTTGCAGTCTCATTTTTTACCAGAACAGGCACCTTGAAGGATGGACATGATGGACTTGTCATGATGTAACTGCAAAAGAAGAGACCACCAGGTAAGTTTGACTGAGGGGGCTCATCCAAGAGTGTCACATCAGCTGCTACAGGGACATGTCTGGCATATCCTGTTAGAGCCACCCTCTCTCCTGCGGGAATGGTGATGCACTTTTTGCTCTGCAGCTTCACAGTCCCAACTCTGCCATTTTGTTGATGTATTTTGTATCTCTGATATAGATGTTTCACCAGTTGGAAACAATGGCTGGCTCTGGAACTATACTTTCCAAACTTGTTCTGTGCACACTTTGCATACACAGGGTCCAGTGTATTAGTGCCTATCAACAAAGGAACATCCATGTTTGTTCTATGATCAGGCACAACAAGTGCAAGAGTAACAACTCTTTCAGCCTTCCCCATGACATCCTCTGGAAAATGGATGTTAGCTTGGACATACCCCAGATAAGGCACTTCTTGACCACCAGCGCCCTCTATGTCCAAAAGATCCTGAATAGGGAAGATTGGTCAATGTGAGAGATGGTTTTCATGAAATGACTTTGAAATTGTAGTCACTTGGGAACCGGAATCAAGAAGGCTTACACACTGAACTCCTTCAATAGTGACAGTTGCTGTACACTTGGGGCCTATCAATCCTCTTGGAAGAAGAACATCAGATGACTGAGTTGAAGAATTATTTTTTACTGGTAACTGTTTCTCTTTCTTGTATGGGACATTTCAGTTCATCACTGGGTGCAGTTATTCCCTCCACTGCGACCCGGTCCAGTTTAAATGGCCGAATTTGCTCTCCCATTCCTTTTGCCTTGCCTTCAACTCATTGTATTTCTGATCTACCAAGGGTTTATCTGGTGGATTTTCGCAATGTCTTGCTATGTGGCCATCATTGCCACATTTAAAACAGAACCAAGCCCTTGGCCTGGGAGGATGAGTTTCTGCTAGCTGCGCTTGAAGATCTGCTGCTGCTTTAGCACGGGGATATTCCTGGGCTGGATTTGGGTTGTTAGAGTATTGCTGTGTTCTTTGATCTTCCTTCTTGCTAAGCTGCATTTTTAGTTCAGCCACCTGCTTCCTTAAATCTTCTGTTTCTGTCATGTACTTATGGAGTACATTAGCATTTGCATCATAAGGAAAAACCTCTGGCACAAGCTGCATATTTACAGATGATTTTGTTCCCCCAAAATGACGATGCATACGATCAAGCTTAGAAGCTCTCCTATCTTCTTCTGTACGCAACTGCAGTAAGAAGTCTGAAAAGTCAGGTGGTGTTGCAGAGTTAATTTCTTGCTGTAATGCCAGAAGAAGTGACTGATCCCAACATCCACGACAATGCTTCTGCATTTAAAATGCCACCTCTCTGTATAGCTGTGTTCAGCAATGCTTGCAGTCGCTGCAGAAACTCAGAGGCTTTCTCTCCTGTGTTTTGTTGTGTGCCAAGAATCCTTGCAAAGATCTCTTCCCCATCCTCAACTAACCCATATGCTGAGTCGAGAAGTTTGACATAATCACGGGGAGTTGCATATGGACCTAGCTGTCTTACTAAGCTAGAAGTGGGTGGAAGCAGGCTCTCCAAAATCTTACGTCGCTGGATATCAACAGTGGGGTTATCATGCATCATAAGCTCCACATGGAGAGACCATGTCTCAAAGTCCACTTCATTTGGGGGCTTAGGATCTCTTCCTGAGAAAGGACGAAGCCATTTGGATCCTGGATTTGATGCATTGGAGCCATCATTCTTAATAACATGCTCTACGATGATCCTTTGAATCTCAGGGGGATTGATAATGCCGTTGTCTGATGCTGCTTTGTTGAATGAATGAGCTTGCTGCAATGATTTTGTCCTACCTCTAGCTTTTGAGGAAGTTCTGGAGAAGCACCTTGAGTAAGCTTGGTGTGTCTGCGTATCAAAGGAGTCCTACTGTCATCAGAGTCTGCATCACTCTCAGAGACTGAGCTGTCATTCTGATGCAAGAGTTCTGCACGCACTGTGGGTGTGGTTTTCTTAGGGTTCTGTGACGTTTTGTAAGCTCCATCTACATGCCACATAATCTCAGGGTCTGCTATACTTGGGAAACACTGTGGAAGGCTAGGTACTAGGTCTAGAAAAGATTCCTCAGACTCAAATTCCACTAAAGCTTTAACACCACTGCCTTGCCCTGTCTGCCTCACCCTTAGCACTTTGTTAACCGGCCCAAAGGGTAAACAGAATTCAGCAATCTGGTCATCAGTATCTGTTGCTGTAATACCTTCAATATACACAGACTTCTTAACATCAACACCATATTCTTGCTCAGATGTCATAGTTAAATGAATTGATAAACAGTTTCTAAACAGACGAGAAATTTGAATAACAGATTAAGAAAAGAAAAATGAGTGTATGAATTAACATATCTACCAGCAAACAATGTAAAATGTTTTTCCAATTATTCAATTCAAACTACTTCTCCTGGCTAGCTCGCCAAATAATGTAACACTTCTATGTACTAGGTTGCTTTCAATGAGGAGTAGAAGATAATATAAATAGAAAAAACAATATCAAATTAATATAGCCGGCATTTTATTAAACATTCATACAACACTTTCACAAACCCCTCATCCACCCCAGTGAAACCCAATCTGCTATCATGGACAAAACAACATTAATCGTCTGTAGTTTCTCTCTATCTGGTAATCCAATGACCATCAGTCCTTTCTCTGGTGAGTAGAATCCTTTAGAATCCTTTTTCTGGTGAGTAGAATCCTTTAGAGTCCTTTTTCTGGTGAGTAGAATCCTTTAGAGTCCTTTCTCTGGTGAGTAGAATCCTTTAGAGTCCTTTCTCTGGTGAGTAGAATCCTTTAGAATCCCTTTTCTGGTGAGTAGAATCCTTTAGAATCCCTTTTCTGGTGAGTAGAATCCTTTAGAGTCCTTTCTCTGGTGAGTAGAATCCTTTAGAATCCTTTTTCTGGTGAGTAGAATCCTTTAGAATCCTTTTTCTGGTGAGTAGAATCCTTTAGAGTCCTTTCTCTGGTGAGTAGAATCCTTTAGAATCCCTTTTCTGGTGAGTAGAATCCTTTAGAATCCTTTTTCTGGTGAGTAGAATCCTTTAGAGTCCTTTCTCTGGTGAGTACAATCCTTTAGAATCCTTTCTCTGGTGAGTAGAATCCTTTTTCTGGTGAGTAGAATCCTTTAGAATCCTTTCTCTGGTGAGTAGAATCCTTTCTCTGGTGAGTAGAATCTTTTAGAATCCTTTCTCTGGTGAGTAGAATCCTTTAGAATCCTTTATCTGGTGAGTAGAATCCTTTAGAATCCTTTCTCTGGTGAGTAGAATCCTTTAGAATCCTTTCTCTGGTGAGTAGAATCCTTTAGAAACATTTCTCTGGTGAGTAGAATCCTTTTTCTGGTGAGTAGAATCCTTTCTCTGGTGAGTAGAATCCTTTAGAGTCCTTTCTCTGGTGAGTACAATCCTTTAGAATCCTTTCTCTGGTGAGTAGAATCCTTTTTCTGGTGAGTAGAATCCTTTAGAATCCTTTCTCTGGTGAGTAGAATCCTTTAGAATCCTTTCTCTGGTGAGTAGAATCCTTTAGAATCCTTTATCTGGTGAGTAGAATCCTTTAGAATCCTTTATCTGGTGAGTAGAATCCTTTAGAATCCTTTCTCTGGTGAGTAGAATCCTTTAGAATCCTTTCTCTGGTGAGTATAATCCTTTAGAATCCTTTCTCTGGTGAGTATAATCCTTTAGAATCCTTTCTCTGGTGAGTAGAATCCTTTAGAATCCTTTCTCTGGTGAGTATAATCCTTTAGAATCCTTTCTCTGGTGAGTAGAATCCTTTAGAATCCTTTCTCTGGTGAGTAGAATCCTTTAGAGTCCTTTCTCTGGTGAGTAGAATCCTTTAGAGTCCTTTCTCTGGTGAGTAGAATCCTTTAGAATCCTTTATCTGGTGAGTAGAATCCTTTAGAATCCTTTATCTGGTGAGTAGAATCCTTTAGAATCCTTTCTCTGGTGAGTAGAATCCTTTAGAATCCTTTTTCTGGTGAGTAGAATCCTTTCTCTGGTGAGTAGAATCCTTTAGAATCCTTTCTCTGGTGAGTATAATCCTTTAGAATCCTTTCTCTGGTGAGTATAATCCTTTAGAATCCTTTCTCTGGTGAGTAGAATCCTTTAGAATCCTTTAGAGTCCTTTCTCTGGTGAGTACAATCCTTTAGAATCCTTTCTCTGGTGAGTAGAATCCTTTTTCTGGTGAGTAGAATCCTTTAGAATCCTTTCTCTGGTTAGTAGAATCCTTTAGAATCCTTTCTCTGGTGAGTAGAATCCTTTAGAATCCTTTCTCTGGTGAGTAGAATCCTTTAGAATCCTTTTTCTGGTGAGTAGAATCCTTTAGAATCCTTTTTCTGGTGAGTAGAATCCTTTTTCTGGTGAGTACAATCCTTTAGAATCCTTTCTCTGGTGAGTAGAATCCTTTTTCTGGTGAGTAGAATCCTTTAGAATCCTTTTTATGGTGAGTAGAATCATTTAGAATCCTTTTTCTGGTGAGTAGAATCCTTTAGAATCCTTTCTCTGGTGAGTAGAATCCTTTAGAATCCTTTCTCTGGTGAGTAGAATCCTTTAGAGTCCTTTCTCTGGAGAGTAGAATCCTTTAGAATCCTTTCTCTGGAGAGTAGAATCCTTTAGAGTCCTTTCTCTGGTGAGTAGAATCATTTAGAGTCCTTTTTCTGGTGAGAAGAATCATTTAGAATCCTTTTTCTGGTGAGTAGAATCCTTTAGAGTCCTTTTTCTGGTGAGTATAATCCTTTAGAATCCTTTTTCTGGTGAGTAGAATCCTTTAGAATCCTTTCTCTGGTGAGTAGAATCCTTTAGAATCCTTTTTCTGGTGAGTAGAATCCTTTAGAATCCTTTTTCTGGTGAGTAGAATCCTTTAGAATCCTTTCTCTGGTGATTAGAATCCTTTCTCTGGTGAGTAGAATCCTTTAGAATCCTTTTTCTGGTGAGTAGAATCCTTTAGAGTCCTTTCTCTGGTGAGTAGAATCCTTTAGAATCCTTTCTCTGGTGAGTACAATCCTTTCTCTGGTGAGTAGAATCCTTTAGAATCATTTCTCTGGTGAGTAGAATCCTTTTTCTGGTGAGTAGAATCCTTTAGAATCCTTTCTCTGGTGAGTAGAATCCTTTAGAATCCTTTCTCTGGTGAGTAGAATCCTTTAGAATCCTTTCTCTGGTGAGTAGAATCCTTTAGAATCCTTTATCTGGTGAGTAGAATCCTTTAGAATCCTTTCTCTGGTGAGTAGAATCCTTTAGAATCCTTTCTCTGGTGAGTAGAATCCTTTTTCTGGTGAGTAGAATCCTTTCTCTGGTGAGTAGAATCCTTTAGAATCCTTTCTCTGGTGAGTAGAATCCTTTAGAATCCTTTCTCTGGTGAGTACAATCCTTTAGAATCCTTTCTCTGGTGAGTAGAATCCTTTTTCTGGTGAGTAGAATCCTTTAGAATCCTTTCTCTGGTTAGTAGAATCCTTTAGAATCCTTTCTCTGGTGAGTAGAATCCTTTAGAATCCTTTCTCTGGTGAGTAGAATCCTTTAGAATCCTTTTTCTGGTGAGTAGAATCCTTTAGAATCCTTTTTCTGGTGAGTAGAATCCTTTTTCTGGTGAGTACAATCCTTTAGAATCCTTTCTCTGGTGAGTAGAATCCTTTTTCTGGTGAGTACAATCCTTTAGAATCCTTTCTCTGGTGAGTAGAATCCTTTAGAATCATTTCTCTGGTGAGTAGAATACTTTAGAATCCTTTCTCTGGTGAGTAGAATCCTTTAGAATCCTTTCTCTGGTGAGTAGAATCCTTTAGAATCCTTTCTCTGGTGAGTAGAATCCTTTAGAATCCTTTCTCTGGTGAGTAGAATCCTTTAGAGTCCTTTCTCTGGTGAGTAGAATCCTTTAGAGTCCTTTCTCTGGTGAGTAGAATCCTTTAGAATCCTTTTTCTGGTGAGTAGAATCCTTTAGAATCCTTTCTCTGGTGAGTAGAATCATTTAGAATCCTTTTTCTGGTGAGTAGAATCCTTTAGAATCCTTTTTCTGGTGAGTAGAATCCTTTAGAGTCCTTTCTCTGGTGAGTATAATCCTTTAGAATCCTTTCTCTGGTGAGTAGAATCCTTTAGAGTCCTTTTTATGGTGAGTAGAATCCTTTAGAATCCTTTTTCTGGTGAGTAGAATCCTTTAGAGTCCTTTCTCTGGTGAGTATAATCCTTTAGAATCCTTTCTCTGGTGAGTATAATCCTTTAGAATCCTTTTTCTGGTGAGTAGAATCCTTTAGAATCCTTTCTCTGGTGAGTAGAATCCTTTAGAGTCCTTTTTCTGGTGAGTAGAATCCTTTAGAATCCTTTCTCTGGTGAGTAGAATCCTTTAGAATCCTTTTTCTGGTGAGTAGAATCCTTTAGAATCCTTTCTCTGGTGAGTAGAATCCTTTCTCTGGTGAGTAGAATCCTTTAGAATCCTTTTTCTGGTGAGTAGAATCCTTTAGAATCCTTTCTCTGGTGAGTAGAATCCTTTAGAGTCCTTTTTCTGGTGAGTAGAATACTTTAGAATCCTTTCTCTGGTGAGTAGAATCCTTTCTCTGGTGAGTAGAATCCTTTAGAATCCTTTTTCTGGTGAGTAGAATCCTTTAGAATCCTTTCTCTGGTGAGTAGAATCCTTTAGAGTCCTTTTTCTGGTCAGTAGAATCCTTTAGAATCCTTTTTCTGGTGAGTAGAATCCTTTAGAATCCTTTCTCTGGTGAGTAGAATCCTTTAGAATCCTTTTTCTGGTCAGTAGAATCCTTTAGAATCCTTTTTCTGGTGAGTAGAATCCTTTAGAATCCTTTCTCTGGTGAGTAGAAGACAAAAACTGCAGCTACAAAAACTTCCGTCGGTTCTGCTAGTTCCTGGTTCCCCGCAGCATCAAAAATGCACATCATCAAACAATTTGAACACACACAGGGCCCACACTCAGCTGCCACTCATTGAGCCTCATTAACAACCACACCTGGCCTGCTCTTCCTCTCCTCCCTCATATGCAGACTCTGCTGCACCAGCACTGCCCCGAGTGGGAGTTGCTGGTTATTACAGGGTGAAAAAACTCACTGCATTATTTGAGTGTGTTACACATACACCCCCTTTTTCTGCCAACAACATATCTAGGGCCACTCTGTTCTGCAAAGACATCTGGCTGGTCTTGTCCAGTTGCTCATTTAGTCCCTTCAACGCGTCCATGGAGTGATTTATGAACCTCTGCTGATTGTACTAGATATACACTGAACAAAAATATAAACGCAACACTTTTGTTTTTACTCCCATTTCTCATGAGGTGAACTCAAAGATCTAAAACATTTTCTATAAACACAAAATAACCATTTCTCTCAGATATTGTTCACAAATCTGAAAGAATGTGTGATAGTGAGCACTTCTCCTTTGCCGAGATAATCCATCCCACCTCACAGGTGTGGCATATCAAGATGCTGATTAGACAGCATGATTATTGCACAGGTGTGCCTTAGGCTGGCCACAATAAAAGGCCACTCTGAAACGTGCAGTTTTGCTTTATTGGGGGGGTCTGGGGGGGTCCGAAAACCAGGCAGTATCTGGTGTGAGGGGTAGGGGTAGGGGTAGGGGTTAGGGTAATGTTGTGAATCGAGTGGCCTGTGTTCGTCGTCCATAACATACGCCTGCCCATACCATAACCCCACCACCACCATGGGCCACTCGAGGTTTTTCTATAGTTACAGTATAAACAAAACCCTGTGGTTTGTTAAGTTGAGTGTAAGACCTATAATGATTTATGGGTGTCAGTGATAAGAGAGTAGGCAGTTTCTTCCCTCTCCTCTCACAGCAGTACACAGGGAGGGGGACTCCGGACTTAAGGAGAAACACATTGAGGCCTCAAAAAGGTGGTTATGTCATAGCCATAGAATATGTCTGGTCATGTCCTTTTTTACACAAACATGAGAAGGTGTGTCTTATGCCATAAACTATGGAATATGTCTGGTCAGGTCCAGCCCTGTACATCAGTGGCCATGCCCAGTTCTTTTCATTGGTTGGTTATGGAGGAGGTGTTTTTGGGGTTTCTATCCTGTTTTTTTTAGCATAAAGGGACTGGCTTTTTGGAGGGAGCGAGAGAGAGAGAGGGGGGTTCCCCTGGTATAATCTCTCCCGGTAGGCTCTGGTCCTCAGAGCTGGGTTAATAGCTCTCGGTAAAGGTTCTCTCAAACTTGGTAAATATCTCTTGATTTTCTTCGTTGAAAGCTGAGTGAATTACTTTGTGAATGAGTGGAATTAATTGAGATGTGTATGTGAATATTAGTACCCGCCACCTATGAGGACCTTCCTCCGAATTCATGCGGATAGGAATGGGTTTTTGAATGTTATTCCCACCGTCTGTGTCGGAAAAAAGGTATGAAATTTATGTGAATTGAGTGGGTGAAAATGAAAGTTTGAATGTGCTTTTTATTATCACCTGTCATTTATGAGGAAATGCCTCTAAATTTTATCGTGAGATTTAGAAATCACAACTGAATTGGGCAGTTGAAATTACAAGTTTGGTAATAAATGTAAGACTGTGAATTAAAGTTTCATATTTGAACATGATCACAGCATCATTTTGATTAGTATGATTATAATGTTGTAAAGAGAGAAGGTAAAAACCCTGTATTAGTTTGGACCTATTTTTCTTCAAATAAACTGATCCCACCTTTTGGACTAGGACAACTTAAAAGACATCAGCGCTCTCCTCTCCTGCTTCAAAGGTAAGACTGCACCCTGCCACACTCACACTTAGGTAGGGCCACACCTCATTTACTGATATCAAAATCCTTCGGGATCGCTTAAACAGATTTAAGAGAGTCGTCTGAATTGAAACAGCAGTTAATTGAACCTGGTTCTTCAGGAGTTAATAGAGGTGAGATCTTGCTGACGTTGGTGGATCTGAGCCAAGCAGTAAACTTACATCGACTCAATAACTTCGGTCAGGTCAATTAGTAGGTCAGCGTAATTTCCTGGAATAAATTATCAGGACCTCACCTACTCTCAACAATGTGCTTCAATACCCTTACGTTTATAGGCAAAACTACTAACGTAATAAGAGACACCTACATGAAAACGCAACAAGACACCTACATGGAGTAAAATGACTACACACATTAATATTTAAAATACTACACACACACAAATTAATAGCATGCAGGGTTAATAGAAGAACAAAAGAAAGTGTGAACTCACCCTGCTTGCGACAGAGCAGCGCCACGAGGTATAGGATGCTTATGTTTATTAATTTAGGTCGTTTTAACATGAAATGTTAGCACAGCTATTTTCAGGATCCGCTGGCTGCCGTCAAACACACAAACCTAATTTGTCCTGCATAAACTATGAAGAATTCAATATAACAGGCTTCTCCTTACCAAGTGGATTCGAGCTCGTTGTGTGTCGAACGGATGCCAGCGTCTCCGGCTAACAGCCGGCTGTCTTTCCCGGTCCAACAAAATCACGTCGGGGTGACCAATTGATAGCTTTGTTCGTTATTCTCGCGTCCAGGAGAGAAGCCTTAAAAAAGGAGACTAATGGAGTCTCTGAGAAGGTTCAAATGGGTACTTTAATTAAAAAAGACGCGGTAATGTTACAAGCAGAATATTGTTCAGTGAGAAAAACAGCTGTTCTGGGGCTCTCGAGAGGGCAGAAAAGAGGGCGAGAACTACTCTTCCAGCTGCTAAATATCCTCTGCTGGCTCCTCCCCGTGGGCCGGTTGGCGCTGCTGAGGGCCGGCCCTCCACGTCTTTAATGTCCGTTGTTGCGCATAACAGAGGATTCAGACATTGTACATTCAATATATAACTAAAACCGCCTCTTCTCCTCATATTCTCTTTCATTACTTTTTCATTTAATACATTTTAAACGTTGAAATCAATACTTTAAAAATACAGGAAATACTTCACGGCAGTTATCATTTCCGGTAGTTCCGGATGTTGTCACATGCTACCCAAGTCTGTAAACAAAACGTATTCAAATAAACTGTACCTTCATTTAATATTCAGCAATAATAATATCTCGATGTCTATAGTTAGTGTTGAAATCAGTAGGTTTCGGTGTGCAACCCTCCGTGTCATATCGCTACTAAATTCACCTCTATAGTAAATGGAATATTAACCACTTGCTAAATGCTAACCGGGATGAAGGATTTTCAGAATAAAAGCCTGACAACTGGTTGTGCACGAGAACTTCTGGTTTTTCAGTATAAAACAGCATTTAAACTGACGGTATGTTTAAACTACATTATGCTGTCAAAACATTGATTTTAATTTCTAACAATTGACGTACAGGTAAGCCTGTCTGAGTTGTATTGTGACATACAGCTTCATGCCGTTATGAGGGGGCCTCACCTCCACATCTGAAGCGCAAATGTGGCGCACTATTATGTGCTTATGCGGCGCAATTAGTGTAAGCGCGCCACAGTTTATCCGCCGTTTAGTCCACTAACACCCCCCCCCCCCCCTCGCGCTCGCGACACAGATTGGACAGGGGCGGCCCTGTAGGTAGATATTTTGGGCGTGGTCATTTTAAAAGTAGCTCCCAAGCTGAAAAAGTGTGGGCACCCCTGTTCTAGATGCTTTTAACTTCATACAACATATCTCTGGCCCTACGCAAGGGCATGGGCACACATTAGACCTAGTCTTATCCCATGGTCTGCCCATTTCAAATGTCAATGTGTGTGAAGCAGCTTTATCGGATCACCTGCCTGTGCTATTTCATTTTATTCTGCCCTATCATAGTCTTAAATCATGCGCTCCTGTCCGTCACGGTCGTATGATGAAACCTTCCACTGCTGCTAGTTTCTCCCCTGCCTTTGTAAAGCTATCCCAGTCTGATACTATGTCCGCTGACTCCATGGACACTGAGCTATTAACCTCAGCCTTTCTCTCTTCCTGCACTGGAGCTCTTGACATTGTTGCTCCCCTGAAACTCATGCACCCCAGAGCTAAATCTGAACCCTGGCTCAATGACGTCACTCGTGCTGCCAGGCGTGAGCGCAGGTGGAAGAAGGACAAGCTTCATGTAACTCATGACATTTTAAAAGAGAGTTGGAGAAAGTATCAGAGCACTGTAAAAGCTGAAAAGATGAGTTACTTTTCTGATATTATTTCTCGTACTTTAAACAAACCTTGTGTTCTTTTTAAAACCATTGATGCTATGTTAAACTCTCTTTTATCCACTTGTATTGAAGCTTCAACTTAGGTGTGTGAAAAATTCCTCTGCTATTTTATAGACAAGATCTCCACTATTAGAGCCAGTATCTCACCACCCTCTTTTGACCCCTCCATTGACTTCACATGCACTGCTGTCTTCCAGCAGTTTGGACCTGTGTCGTTGTCATCTCTCAGTGACATTGTTGCTAAATTAAAACCCTCATCTTGTCCCACAGACCCAGTCCCTCCTCCACTTTTTAAAGAGTGACACTATTGGATCTAATGTCCATACAATTATAAATAGCAGCCTAGAGTCCGGTTCTGTGCCAGTTTATTTTAAACTAGCGGTTGTGGCACCCCTGTTAAAAAAAACAAATATGGACCCTTCTGTTTTCTCAAATTACAGACCCATCTCGAAGCTTCCTTTTATTTCAAAAATATTGGAGAAAACCGTACTCTGACAGCTGCAGTCTTTTATACATGCACACAATATTTTCGATATTTTACAATCCGGTTTTAAAGCGCTTCACAGTACTGAGTCTGCCCTTCTAAGAGTATTCAAAGACCTCCTGGTCACTACAGACTCTGGTGACTCTGCCATCCTTATGCTCTTAGACCTCACAGCTGCCTTTGATACGATTGACCACTCCATGCTTATCTCTGGTCTAGAGCACTGTGTGGGTATCAGGGGCGCTGTCTTAGAGTGGTTCAGGTCCTATCTGTCCCAGAGATCTTTCTCTGTTAGACTTGGTGACTTTGCATCTTCTTCTGCCCCCCTATCCTGTGGAGTTCCCCAACGTTCTATGTTGGGGCCCATTTTATTTTCCTTATACCTTCTCCCCCTTGGACTATTTTTTAGAAAATATGGTGTTAACTACCACCTTTATGCGGACGACTCCCAAATATACTGTACCTTCCCCTAAAAAAGCAAAACACTAGCTCTCTGATGCCCCTGGTTGACTGTTTTAATGACATAAAGGCCTGAGTGGCGCTTAACCTTTTAAATATAAATGAGAGCAAAACGGAGGTAATTGTGTTTGGACCAAATGGTGATGTCCCTTCCATTGACCTGGGTTCCCTGCAACCGTATGCAAAACCCATGCTCACAAATCTGGGCGTTAAAATCGACAGTGCTTTTAAATTGGATAAACAAATCAACTCAGTGGTTAAGTCCAGTTTTTATCACTTGAGGCTCCTGTCCAAAATTAAAGCAGTTTTATCCTTTTTAGACTTTGAGCGTGTTATTCATGCCTTTGTTTCTACGCGTCTAGATTACTGTAATGCACTTTATGCCGGCCTAAACAAGACCTCGCTGGCCCGCCTGCAGCTGGTACAAAACGCTGTGGCTCGGCTGCTTACAGGAACACACAAGCATGAACACATCACACCAATTCTGGCTTCCCTCCACTGGCTTCCTTCCACTGGCTTCCCTCCACTGGCTTCCCTCCACTGGCTTCCCTCCACTGGCTTCCTGTCCATTTTAGAGTTCATTTTAAGATGTTATTGTTTGTTTTTAAGTCGCTTAATGGGCTGGCCCCAGAGTACATCTCCGACCTCTTACAGGTGTACACCCCCTCAAGGGCTTTGAGGTCGGCTGATCAGCTGCTGCTGGTAGTCCCTAAAACAAAGAGAAAGACCAGGGGAGACCGAGCCTTCTCAGCGGTAGCCCCCAGGCTCTGGAACGACCTGCCCCCCCATGTCAAATTGTCGCCCACCCTTCAAACTTTTAAAAGTCCTGCCTGAAGACCCACCTCTTTTCCCTCGCTTTCGAGTCAGTTTGAGCTATGTTTTATCGATTGTTATGCTTTTATTTGTCTGTCCATAGCCCTTATGTGTCTTTTATCTATTCTTATGTGTGCCTTTTTATCTATTATTGTAATATTATATTTTATTATAATGTTATGTCTGCTGTGAAGCACTTCGGTGAAACCCTCTGTTTTTAATATGTGCTATATAAATAAAGTGGATTGGATTGGATTATTGGACTCAGGATGAATTCATTTGGATTCCCGCTGTATGAAGAAATTAAAGGACGGCGGAAGTGGAAACAATTCACAAAGGGATTAAACTGTTTAAATCACATGCTCAAAGTAAGCCGGATTTTGCCGATGTGTTTATGTGGATTCAAAAGTCGTAAATAATCTACAAAATGGAGGAGACCGATCTGATCGGATCAACTGACGAATAATCCAACTGAAACCGGCACGGACAATGACTATGTTTTAAAAATGCGCTTATCCAGAAAAGCCTGGTTTGGACACTTTACGGGCAGAAGAGACATTTCTATTAAAGAAAGAATTATACATTTCTGTCTTTTTATGCCTTTAATACTAACTTGAATTTTTATTAAAACTAATTAATCAATTATTTTTTATATGTTATTGTAATGTAGAGACAAGGCTTTTAGTGACAATCATGTATTGCCTTACAATTATATGTAAAAAAAAAAAATGTACAGTCTAAATATGATATTTGGCCTCAAATCATCTGAGGCCTGGCGCCCCCCCTGCGATCTTTGGCTGCCCCCCAGGTTGGGAACCACTGCCGTAGAGGATGCTATTGCAGTAGTCGACTCGTGATGTGATAAATGCATGAATCAGGGTTTCAGCAGCAAAGGAGGAGAGTGTTGGGCGGAGACGGGCAATGTGATTGATGTGGTGATTGAATTTGAGCTGACTGTCGAAGATGACTCCGAGATCGCAGAAGGGGGGGGGGGGAGGGATAGAGTGTTGCTTGCTGTCAATGGTGAAGTTGAAATTCTGGATGGTTTTGGTACGGGATGGGGGGCCGATGATGATGATGTCTGATTTGGCACTGTTCAGTTGGAGATAGTTTGTTTGCATCCATGCTTTTATTTCTGAGAGACAGTTGGTGAGAGTGGAGTGTGTTGTGGGGGTGATGGTTTTTGTTGAGATATAAAGTTGGATGCAGAGGTCGCGTTATAGGTGGGGTAGGTCATTTTGGAGAAACCAGCTTGAGTGCGCTAGAATTTGAAAATACACAACCGTAAGAAATCTGCCACTTCCTCACACAGCCCCTCCTCCAACACACACGAACGCGGACATGACCAATGAGGGCACGAGATAAGTTTGTGCACAGATGGAAGGCTGACAGGCAGGCAGGCCATCCAGTTACTTTAGCCGGCTCAGATGATTGGTCGTGCTTTTTACAGCACTACGGCTTCCACAGATGATATTTCTTTATGGATCTTTTGTCAAAGCACTTCAGATATTCATTGCTATCGGGATGTTAAGAGCATTCCATGGAATATAACAACAAGTGTATCTCGAGCCGGTTTCTCAAACTTACCTACCACACCTTTAACCGAATATATTCCGTCTATGACGGATTTTTTTTAACAATGACGGAAAAATCTGAAAGCAGTCCGTAATTTTGACGGATTAGAACAAACTCAGAACAGCGCCAAAGTTTCCCCACAGCAGAGCTCCGGTGTTATGCTGTTATGTCATTTCCAGACCTAACTATGCCGTACAAATCATTGAAATGTCTGGGAGTTTATGCTTTACGTTGTGGCGCGCTCCCGCGAGGTGCAGTGTGCATGCATAACACGGCATAACACCGGTGTTGTGCCAAATTATGCACCCCCGGCGTGAAATGCACCCCTTGTCACGGGAACGTGCATTGAAAATGAAACGTTCACGCCTTAAAACGAAAAGTAAACGTCCAGGGTTTTTTTAATGGTAATTTTCAGACTGTGAGTCGTTTAGTGGTAGCTCGTATAGTCTTGATTCTTGCGTTTAAACTTTTCACTCCGTATTTTGATGGTTTGGGTGTTGCAATATACGTTGGTCAGGGGGACATTATTTGTTGACGCACAGGTGGCCCGAGGGGACGACATGAGCCGAGGGACCAGCTACCACTAAACGACTCAGAGTCTGAACATTACCATTAAAAAAAACGTGGACGTTTACTTTTCGTTTTAAGCATCGTTTTAAGGTCTAAACGTTTCATTTAGAAATGCGCGTTCCCTTGAAACGGGGTGCATTTCACGGTGGGGGTGCAACATTTGACAGTTCACGAGACCTCCCCCCCCCCGTTGACAGTTCACGAGTGTGCTCTTCCCCCCAGTTGTGAACAGTGGATAATGGATTTTGACGGAAATGTTACGATCCTGTCCGTCAAAATGACAGACAGCGATAAAGTCTAGCGCAACCTCTGGTTGGATGTCATCGGCGTAGCAGTGAAATTGAAGGTTGGGACGACGAATGATTTTGCCAAGGGGGAGGATGTAGAGGATGAAGAGGAGGGGGCCAAGCACCGAACCCTGGGGGATGCCTTGGGACAGAGGAGCAGTGGAGGAGGTGCAGTTATTGATGTTGATAAACTGATGTCTGTCGGTGAAGTAGGATGTCAGCCAGGAGAGTGCAGTGTTGGTGATGTTGAGTGGTGTCGAATGCTGCGGGGAGGTCGATGAGGATGTTCAGGTTGCTGGAGTCAGAGGAGAGGAGGAGGTCGTTTTTGATTTTGATCATGAACCATTGCCTGTCATCTTTGCTCTATGTGTTTGTGTTGTCTCCTGGGTTCTTTAGTGCCCGGAATCTGTCTTTTTTCTTTTTTTCTCCCAAACCCCATCCCCTCAGGAAGCCTTTGCCTCCTGTCAGGTCATCATTGTAAATAAGAATTTGTTCTTAATTAATTTTCCTGGATAAATAAAGGTTCTACTACTACTACTACTACATGAAGTTGTTTCAACACAGAACCAGGGAGATGCTGCCTTCAGGGACCAACACAGGGCCAGTGAGAAGCTGCCTTCAGGGACCAACACAGAACCAGTGAGATGCTGCCTTCAGGGACCAACACAGAACCAGGGAGATGCTGCCTTCAGGGACCAACACAGAACCAGTGAGATGCTGTCTTTAGGGACCAACACAGAACCAGGGAGATGCTGTCTTCAGGGACCAACACAAAACCAGTGAGATGCTGCCTTCAGGGGCCAACAAAGAACCAGTGAGATGCTGTCTTCAGGGACCAACACAAAACCAGGGAGATGCTTCCTTCAGGGACCAACACAGAACCAGGGAGATGCTGCCTTCAGGGACCAATCATGTGTCCTGATGAAGGTGGGGTTCTAACATGTGTCCTGATGAAGGTGTGGGTCTATCATGAGTCCTGATGAAGGTGTGGTTCTATCATGTGTTCTGATGAAGTTGTGGTTATATTATGAGTCCTGATGAAGGTGGGGTTCTATCATGAGTCCTGATGAAGGTGGGGTTCTATCATGAGTCCTGATGAAGGTGTGGTTCTATCATGTGTCCTGATGAAGGTGTGGGTCTATCATGAGTCCTGATGAAGGTGTGGTTCTAATGAGTCCTGATGAAGGTGAGGTTCTATCATGTGTTCTGATGAAGGTGTGGTTCTATCATGAGTCCTGATGGAAGTGTGGTTATATTATGAGTCCTGATGAAGGTGTGGTTCTATCATGAGTCCTGATGAAGGTGTGTTTCTATCATGAAGGTGTGGTTCTATCATGAGGGTGTGGTTCTAGCATGAAGGTGTTTCTATGATAGTATAGTTCTAACATGAAGGTGTGGTTATATGATGAAGGTGTTGTTCTATGATGAAGGTGTGGTTATATCATGAGTCCTGATGAAGGTGGGGTTCTATCATGAGTCCTGATGAAGGTGTGGTTCTATCATGAGTCCTGATGAAGGTGTGGTTCTATCATGAGTCCTGATGAAGGTGTGGGTCTATCATGTGTTCTGATGAAGGTGTGCTTTTATCATGAGTCCTGATGAAGGTGTGCTTTTATCATGAGTCCTGATGAAGGTGTGGTTCTATCATGTGTCCTGGTGAAGGTGTGGGTCTATCATGAGTCCTGATGAAGGTGTGGTTCTATCATGTGTCCTGGTGAAGGTGTGGTTCTATCATGAGTCCTGATGAAGGTGTGGTTCTATCATGAGTCCTGATGAAGGTGTGGTTCTATCATGAGTCCTGATGAAGGTGTGTTTCTATCATAAAGGTGTGGTTCTATGATGCAGGTGTGGTTCTATGATGAGTCCTGATGAAGGTGTGGTTCTAACATGAGTCCCGATGAAGGTGTGGTTCTATCATGAGTCCTGATGAAGGTGTGGGTCTATCATGAGTCCTGATGAAGGTGTGGGTCTATCATGAGTCCTGATGAAGGTGTGGGTCTATCATGAGTCCTGATGAAGGTGTGGTTCTATCATGTGTTCTGATAAAGGTGTGGGTCTATCATGAGTCCTGATGAAGGTGTGGTTCTATTATGAGTCCTGATGAAGGTGTGGGTCTATCATGCGTCCTGATGAAGTTGTGGTTCTATCATGTGTCCTGATGAAGGTGTGGTTCTATCATGAGTCCTGATGAAGGTGTGGTTCTATCATGAGTCCTGATGAAGGTGTGGTTCTATCATGAGTCCTGATGAAGGTGTGGTTCTATCATGTGTTCTGATGAAGGTGTGGTTCTATCATGAGTCCTGATGAAGGTTTGGTTTTATCATGTGTTCTGATGAAGGTTTGGTTCTATCATGTGTTCTGATGAAAGTTTGGTTCTATCATGTGTTCTGATGAAGGTGTGGTTCTATCATGAGTCCTGATGAAGGTGTGGTTCAATCATGTGTTCTGATGAAGGTGTGGTTCTATCATGTGTTCTGATGAAGGTGTGGTTCTATCATGAGTCCTGATGAAGGTGTGGTTCTATCATGTGTTCTGATGAAGGTTTGGTTCTATCATATGTTCTGATGAAGGTGTGGTTCTATCATGTGTTCTGATGAAGGTTTGGTTATATCATGTGTTCTGATGAAGGTGTGGTTCTATCATGTGTTCTGATGAAGGTTTGGTTATATCATGTGTTCTGATGAAGGTGTGGTTCTATCATGAGTCCTGATGAAGGTGTGGGTCTATCATGAGTCCTGATGAAGGTCTGGTTCTATCATGAGTCCTGATGAAGGTGTGGGTCTATCATGAGTCCTGATGAAGGTGTGGTTCTATCATGTGTTCTGATGAAGGTTTGGTTCTATCATGTGTTCTGATGAAGGTGTGGTTCTATCATGTGTTCTGATGAAGGTGTGGTTCTATCATGTGTTCTGATGAAGGTGTGGGTCTATCATGAGTCCTGATAGTTTAGTTCTATCATGTGTCCTGGTGAAGGTGTGGTTCTATCATGAGGGTGTGGTTCTATCATGAAGGTGTGGTTCTATGATGGTATGGTTCTAACATGAAGGTGTGGTTATGTCATGAAGGTGTGGTTATATGATGAAGGTGTTGTTCTATGATGAAGGTGTGGTTATATCATGAGTCCTGATGAAGGTGGGGTTCTATCATGAGTCCTGATGAAGGTGTGGTTCTATCATGAGTCCTGATGAAGGTGTGGTTCTATCATGAGTCCTGATGAAGGTGTGGGTCTATCATGTGTTCTGATGAAGGTGTGCTTTTATCATGTGTCCTGATGAAGGTGTGCTTTTATCATGAGTCCTGATGAAGGTGTGGTTCTATCATGTGTCCTGGTGAAGGTGTGGGTCTATCATGAGTCCTGATGAAGGTGTGGTTCTATCATGTGTCCTGGTGAAGGTGTGGTTCTATCATGAGTCCTGATGAAGGTGTGGTTCTATCATGAGTCCTGATGAAGGTGTGGTTCTATCATGAGTCCTGATGAAGGTGTGTTTCTATCATAAAGGTGTGGTTCTATGATGCAGGTGTGGTTCTATGATGAGTCCTGATGAAGGTGTGGTTCTAACATGAGTCCCGATGAAGGTGTGGTTCTATCATGAGTCCTGATGAAGGTGTGGGTCTATCATGAGTCCTGATGAAGGTGTGGGTCTATCATGAGTCCTGATGAAGGTGTGGGTCTATCATGAGTCCTGATGAAGGTGTGGTTCTATCATGTGTTCTGATGAAGGTGTGGGTCTATCATGAGTCCTGATGAAGGTGTGGTTCTATTATGAGTCCTGATGAAGGTGTGGTTCGATCATGTGTTCTGATGAAGGTTTGGTTCTATCATGTGTTCTGATGAAGGTGTGGTTCTATCATGTGTTCTGATGAAGGTGTGGTTCTATCATGAGTCCTGATGAAGGTGTGGGTCTATCATGCGTCCTGATGAAGTTGTGGTTCTATCATGTGTCCTGATGAAGGTGTGGTTCTATCATGAGTCCTGATGAAGGTGTGGTTCTATCATGAGTACTGATGAAGGTGTGGTTCTATCATGAGTCCTGATGAAGGTGTGGTTCTATCATGTGTTCTGATGAAGGTGTGGTTCTATCATGAGTCCTGATGAAGGTGTGGTTCAATCATGTGTTCTGATGAAGGTGTGGTTCTATCATGTGTTCTGATGAAGGTGTGGTTCTATCATGAGTCCTGATGAAGGTGTGGTTCTATCATGTGTTCTGATGAAGGTTTGGTTCTATCATATGTTCTGATGAAGGTGTGGTTCTATCATGTGTTCTGATGAAGGTTTGGTTATATCATGTGTTCTGATGAAGGTGTGGTTCTATCATGTGTTCTGATGAAGGTTTGGTTATATCATGTGTTCTGATGAAGGTGTGGTTCTATCATGAGTCCTGATGAAGGTGTGGGTCTATCATGAGTCCTGATGAAGGTCTGGTTCTATCATGAGTCCTGATGAAGGTGTGGGTCTATCATGAGTCCTGATGAAGGTGTGGTTCTATCATGTGTTTCTGATGAAGGTTTGGTTCTATCATGTGTTCTGATGAAGGTGTGGTTCTATCATGTGTTCTGATGAAGGTGTGGTTCTATCATGTGTTCTGATGAAGGTGTGGGTCTATCATGAGTCCTGATAGTTTAGTTCTATCATGTGTCCTGGTGAAGGTGTGGTTCTATCATGAGGGTGTGGTTCTATCATGAAGGTGTGGTTCTATGATGGTATGGTTCTAACATGAAGGTGTGGTTATGTCATGAAGGTGTGGTTATATGATGAAGGTGTTGTTCTATGATGAAGGTGTGGTTATATCATGAGTCCTGATGAAGGTGGGGTTCTATCATGAGTCCTGATGAAGGTGTGGTTCTATCATGAGTCCTGATGAAGGTGTGGTTCTATCATGAGTCCTGATGAAGGTGTGGGTCTATCATGTGTTCTGATGAAGGTGTGCTTTTATCATGTGTCCTGATGAAGGTGTGCTTTTATCATGAGTCCTGATGAAGGTGTGGTTCTATCATGTGTCCTGGTGAAGGTGTGGGTCTATCATGAGTCCTGATGAAGGTGTGGTTCTATCATGTGTCCTGGTGAAGGTGTGGTTCTATCATGAGTCCTGATGAAGGTGTGGTTCTATCATGAGTCCTGATGAAGGTGTGGTTCTATCATGAGTCCTGATGAAGGTGTGTTTCTATCATAAAGGTGTGGTTCTATGATGCAGGTGTGGTTCTATGATGAGTCCTGATGAAGGTGTGGTTCTAACATGAGTCCCGATGAAGGTGTGGTTCTATCATGAGTCCTGATGAAGGTGTGGGTCTATCATGAGTCCTGATGAAGGTGTGGGTCTATCATGAGTCCTGATGAAGGTGTGGGTCTATCATGAGTCCTGATGAAGGTGTGGTTCTATCATGTGTTCTGATGAAGGTGTGGGTCTATCATGAGTCCTGATGAAGGTGTGGTTCTATTATGAGTCCTGATGAAGGTGTGGTTCTATCATGTGTTCTGATGAAGGTTTGGTTCTATCATGTGTTCTGATGAAGGTGTGGTTCTATCATGTGTTCTGATGAAGGTGTGGTTCTATCATGAGTCCTGATGAAGGTGTGGGTCTATCATGCGTCCTGATGAAGTTGTGGTTCTATCATGTGTCCTGATGAAGGTGTGGTTCTATCATGAGTCCTGATGAAGGTGTGGTTCTATCATGAGTCCTGATGAAGGTGTGGTTCTATCATGAGTCCTGATGAAGGTGTGGTTCTATCATGTGTTCTGATGAAGGTGTGGTTCTATCATGAGTCCTGATGAAGGTTTGGTTTTATCATGTGTTCTGATGAAGGTTTGGTTCTATCATGTGTTCTGATGAAAGTTTGGTTCTATCATGTGTTCTGATGAAGGTGTGGTTCTATCATGAGTCCTGATGAAGGTGTGGTTCAATCATGTGTTCTGATGAAGGTGTGGTTCTATCATGTGTTCTGATGAAGGTGTGGTTCTATCATGTGTCCTGGTGAAGGTGTGGTTCTATCATGAGGGTGTGGTTCTATCATGAAGGTGTGGTTCTATGATGGTATGGTTCTAACATGAAGGTGTGGTTATGTCATGAAGGTGTGGTTATGTCATCAAGGTGTGGTTCTATAATGAAGGTGTGGTTCTATCATGAAGGTGTGGTTCTATGATGAAGGTGTGGTTCTGTCATGAAGGTGTGGATCTATGATGAAGCTGTGGTTCTATGTTGAAGGTGTGGTTCTATGATGAAGGTGTGGTTATATCATAAAGGTGTGGTTCTATGATGAAGGTGTGGTTATATCATGAAGGTGTGGTTATATCATAAAGGTGTGGTTCTATGATGAAGGTGTGGTTCTATCATGAAGGTGTGGTTCTATAATGAAGGTGTGGTTCTATCATGAAGGTGTGGTTCTATGATGAAGGTGTGGTTCTGTCATGAAGGTGTGGATCTATGATGAAGGTGTGGTTCTATCATGATGGTGTGGTTCTATGTTGAAGGTGTGGTTCTATGATGAAGGTGTGGTTATATCATAAAGGTGTGGTTCTATGATGAAGGTGTGGTTCTATCATGAAGGTGTGGTTATATCATCAAGGTGTGGTTCTATGATGAAGGTGTGGTTCTATCATGAAGGTGTGGTTATGTCATGAAGGTGTGGTTCTATAATGAAGGTGTGGTTCTATCATGAAGGTGTGGTTATATCATCAAGGTGTGGTTCTATAATGAAGGTGTGGTTCTATCATCAAGGTGTGGTTATGTCATGAAGGTGTGGTTCTATAATGAAGGTGTGGTTCTATGATGGTGTGGTTTTATCATGAAGGTGTGGTTCTATGATGAAGGTTTGGATCTATGATGAAGGTGTGGTTCTATTAGGAAGGTGTGGTTATATCATCAAGTTGTGGTTCTATGATGAAGGTGTGGTTCTATCATGAAGGTGTGGTTATGTCATGAAGGTGTGGTTCTATAATGAAGGTGTGGTTCTATCATGAAGGTGTGGTTATATCATCAAGGTGTGGTTCTATAATGAAGGTGTGGTTCTATCATCAAGGTGTGGTTATGTCATGAAGGTGTGGTTCTATAATGAAGGTGTGGTTCTATGATGGTGTGGTTTTATCATGAAGGTGTGGTTCTATGATGAAGGTGTGGGTCTATCATGAGTCCTGATGAAGGTGTGGGTCTATCATGAGTCCTGATGAAGGTGTGGGTCTATCATGAGTCCTGATGAAGGTGTGGTTCTATCATGTGTTCTGATGAAGGTGTGGGTCTATCATGAGTCCTGATGAAGGTGTGGTTCTATTATGAGTCCTGATGAAGGTGTGGTTCTATCATGTGTTCTGATGAAGGTTTGGTTCTATCATGTGTTCTGATGAAGGTGTGGTTCTATCATGTGTTCTGATGAAGGTGTGGTTCTATCATGAGTCCTGATGAAGGTGTGGGTCTATCATGCGTCCTGATGAAGTTGTGGTTCTATCATGTGTCCTGATGAAGGTGTGGTTCTATCATGAGTCCTGATGAAGGTGTGGTTCTATCATGAGTCCTGATGAAGGTGTGGTTCTATCATGAGTCCTGATGAAGGTGTGGTTCTATCATGTGTTCTGATGAAGGTGTGGTTCTATCATGAGTCCTGATGAAGGTTTGGTTTTATCATGTGTTCTGATGAAGGTTTGGTTCTATCATGTGTTCTGATGAAAGTTTGGTTCTATCATGTGTTCTGATGAAGGTGTGGTTCTATCATGAGTCCTGATGAAGGTGTGGTTCAATCATGTGTTCTGATGAAGGTGTGGTTCTATCATGTGTTCTGATGAAGGTGTGGTTCTATCATGTGTCCTGGTGAAGGTGTGGTTCTATCATGAGGGTGTGGTTCTATCATGAAGGTGTGGTTCTATGATGGTATGGTTCTAACATGAAGGTGTGGTTATGTCATGAAGGTGTGGTTATGTCATGAAGGTGTGGTTATGTCATCAAGGTGTGGTTCTATAATGAAGGTGTGGTTCTATCATGAAGGTGTGGTTCTATGATGAAGGTGTGGTTCTGTCATGAAGGTGTGGATCTATGATGAAGGTGTGGTTCTATATTGAAGGTGTGGTTCTATGATGAAGGTGTGGTTATATCATAAAGGTGTGGTTCTATGATGAAGGTGTGGTTATATCATGAAGGTGTGGTTATATCATAAAGGTGTGGTTCTATGATGAAGGTGTGGTTCTATCATGAAGGTGTGGTTCTATAATGAAGGTGTGGTTCTATCATGAAGGTGTGGTTCTATGATGAAGGTGTGGTTCTGTCATGAAGGTGTGGATCTATGATGAAGGTGTGGTTCTATCATGATGGTGTGGTTCTATGTTGAAGGTGTGGTTCTATGATGAAGGTGTGGTTATATCATAAAGGTGTGGTTCTATGATGAAGGTGTGGTTCTATCATGAAGGTGTGGTTATATCATCAAGGTGTGGTTCTATGATGAAGGTGTGGTTCTATCATGAAGGTGTGGTTATGTCATGAAGGTGTGGTTCTATAATGAAGGTGTGGTTCTATCATGAAGGTGTGGTTATATCATCAAGGTGTGGTTCTATAATGAAGGTGTGGTTCTATCATCAAGGTGTGGTTATGTCATGAAGGTGTGGTTCTATAATGAAGGTGTGGTTCTATGATGGTGTGGTTTTATCATGAAGGTGTGGTTCTATGATGAAGGTTTGGATCTATGATGAAGGTGTGGTTCTATTAGGAAGGTGTGGTTATATCATCAAGTTGTGGTTCTATGATGAAGGTGTGGTTCTATCATGAAGGTGTGGTTATGTCATGAAGGTGTGGTTCTATAATGAAGGTGTGGTTCTATCATGAAGGTGTGGTTATATCATCAAGGTGTGGTTCTATAATGAAGGTGTGGTTCTATCATCAAGGTGTGGTTATGTCATGAAGGTGTGGTTCTATAATGAAGGTGTGGTTCTATGATGGTGTGGTTTTATCATGAAGGTGTGGTTCTATGATGAAGGTGTGGATCTATGATGAAGGTGTGGTTCTATTAGGAAGGTGTGGTTCTATAGTCATGGATCAGCTGTTCAGACTCAAGTTTACGGTCTGAACTGAAATTGAAAGCAACAAGTTCTCATTCTACCTGACTAGCTTAGCATTAGCTAAAGTCAGTTTCTGTATAGCTTAGCATTAGCTAAAGTCAGTTTCTGTATAGCTTAGCTAAAGTCAGTTTCTGTATAGTTTAGCATTAGCTAAAGTCAGGTTCTGTATAGCTTAGCATTAGCTAAAGTCAGTTTATGTATAGCTTAGCATTAGCTAAAGTCAGGTTCTGTATAGCTTAGCATTAGCTAAAGTCAGTTTCTGTATAGCTTAGCATTAGCTAAAGTCAGTTTCTGTATAGCTTAGCATTAGCTAAAGTCAGTGGTCGTCTCTCAATCGCGAGGATGCTGGCTTGGTAGTCGCGTACTTCCAAGTCACTTCCTTCAGAAGGGTTAGGGAACGCTCCGGCATTGGGACAAAATTAACATGGGATCATTCCGGTCATTGTACGTACTTCGTCTCACTGGAATATTAACGGTCATATTGAATACAACATCGACCCAATTTATCCGGTCAATGACGGGAGAGTTTTGAAAGTGACAAAACACTGTTTTCACACATTTAAAAACACTTAAACAATTAAACCATGTTTACCCAGGATTCAGGCACCTTCCCTGGCTTGTAAAATGTGGTGATGCGCCCTGGAGGTATCATACTATTTAAAACATGTATACCCAGGATTCAATCACTTTTCCTGGCTTGCAAAGTGCTGTGAAGCAGCCTGTTCTCTGGATGTGTAAGGCAGAGGAGGGTAAAAAAAAAGTTAAAGTGTGAACCTCCAGCAGGGCAGGTGGTGCTCTGAATAAGTCCGAATATTGATGCTGGTGTGCGGACAGTAAAGCACCACAAAATCCACCCCCCTTTAAGTTACCAGGGGCATGAGAACATCCTCCACAGGAGGGTGGGTGGTGCTGTGAATAAGTCCGAATATTGATGCTGGTGTGCGGACAGTAAAGCACCACAAAATCCATCACCTTTAAGTATTACCAGGGCCATGAGAACATCCTCCACAGGAGGGTGGGTGGTGCTGTGAATAAGTCTGAATATTGATGCTGGTGGGCGGACAGTAAAGCACCACAAAATCCACCCCTCTTTAAGTTACATGGGGCATGAGGTTCTGTAGGGTGTGAACATCTGGGTTTAATTCGTGGGGGAGTGCTTAAGTCCGGGGGCCCGGGGTCTCACGGTGTGCGATGTTATGGAAGTCGAAAAAACGAGTGCCAACGGAGGAGGGCCTCCGAAAAGCTCAAGTCTTCGGCGCTTCGGGCGGAAGCCCCGGACACATTTTCACTCCCCCGTTGCATTTTACAACGGAGAGGGGAATCGAGACCTCCCTTCCTCCGTCAAAAAAATTAATTCATGTTTTCCAAGCTACCATCTGCACGAAATCAGAAACCCGGTTTTTGAGAGCACTCAGAAAAAAAACGGCTGTTTCACATCATGGAGGAATGTGTCCGCTACATGAGTGCTTTGGCTCGGATACAATTGTTGCCTGGAGGACCCGAATCATGGTTCTTACCAAACTTTAAGTTTTTGAACCAGTCTCTGGAGGAATGCAAGGGGAGTTGTCAGGGAATTATGAGACACTATTTTGCGATACAATTTCTCCATTTTCACCCTTTTCCTCTGGTTCTCCCAAAAGATAACAGAGTTTTTCTGACTCTGGAGGAATGTGAGGGGAGTTGTCAGGGGACTCTACCCGCATTATGATGCACTATTTTCGGATATTTTGGCCCGTTTTCATGGTTCTCCAAAAAGTTAACTTACACTTTTTCTGACTCTGGAGGAATGTAAGGAGAGTTGTCAGGGGACTCTACCTGCCTTAAGAGACACTATTTTGGGATACAATTTCTCCATTTTCACCCCTTTCCTCTGGTTCTCCCAAAAGATAACATACTTTTTCTGACTCTGGAGGAATGTAAGGAGAGTTGTCATGGGACTCTACCTGCCTTAAGAGACACTATTTTGGGATACAATTTCTCAATTTTCACCCCTTTCCTCTGAAGCATCGGACCCATTGTTGCCATCACCAGCCCCGCGTTGGTGCGGAGGTGGGACCATTTAGCCCGGTGGTAACCCAAGTCCTCCCTTGGTCCGTGTACCAGGCATTGAAGCATCGAACCCATTGTTGCAATCACCGGTTACGCTAACGCATATAAATGGAGAAACACAAAATAATTGAAATACAATTCACTGTGTCTGTTTCAGTAAGGATGTCGTCCGAATGCCCGGTGTGCAGACTCTTCTATCTGGCTTTGAACAAGCACCTTAAGCACAAACATGCAGTGCGGAACTTGGAGGAAAGAGGCATCATTCTTAAAATGGCCAGTGGCAGAATAAATGTCCGGACCAAACCCTGTCCCATCACAGGGTGTTCGTGTGCTGGGAAGAAACTGGACCGTCATGTCACTCATGGCCACCCTGAGTTCTCCCGAGATGAGGCACATCAGGTCCTGGCAAGGCTGAATCATAGTGTGGCCCTGCAATTGCTCCATGACCTCAGACAGACTAATCCCATCATTGGAATGGCTACATCATTGGATATAGACAATGAGGAGGAATACCTGGTGCACCCTCCACCCTTCTCCTCACATACCAAGTGTGACGAAGAGGACTGCAGGCAGGTGATGCTGGAAAATGTGGCATTGAGGGCTCAGAAGGATGCCCTCATTGATGAGGTGAAGACCCTGCGCTCCAGGCTGAAAAAGGGGCTAAAACCCAGTAAGCAGAGTGCCACTGCTGCTGTGCTTGAGGAAGAGGAAGAATGTATACGATTTAAGGGCCTGGCAATCTCAAATACCTCCGGCATAAACACAGTAGCCTCCGGTAATGAGACCCCTCTCAAGACCCCGGTCAAGACTCTCATGCGCTCCCCAGCAGCCTCCGGTAATGAGACCCCTCTCAAGACTCCGGTCAAGACTCTCATGCGCTCCCCAGCAACCTCCGGTAATGAGACCCCTCTCAAGACCCCGGTCAAGACTGTCATGCGGTCCCCAGCAGCCTCCGGTAATGAGACCCCTGTATGCCAGAAGACCCGTGTGTCCGTCTACAATAAGCTGAAAGCTAATCTGGCTAAGGACTGGCCCTCTCCTCACTGGTCCACTGGGAAGGGACGGGGGAATACCATGCGTGAAATCACATTGCCTCAAAGCATGGAGACGTACATTCAGACATACAGGCATCATTGTGAGGGTGTCGCACCGACAGTAAAACGGAAAGAAAATTGTCTGTCCAAGGTCAGCCGGATAAAGAACTCCCTCGTATTCATGGCCCATGGTGTTAACCGGCTGTCAGATTGGCTGTTCCTAAAAGACACGGAGAGGGTCCGTGGCTGGAGCGAGTATATTGTAAAGTCGGGCCGGGCAGTCACAACAGCGCTGTTGTTCCTGAAGAATGTGAACCATTTCCTGAGGTACTTGTCTGAGTCAAAGCTCCGGGGGTGCAGGCTCACCCAGTCTGATATGACCCACATCATCAGAGAGGTGACAGCCAACATGAACGACTTGAAAAAGTCTGTCACTGTCCACCAGTTCAAGATGAAGAGGAACAAGCTGGATCGTCTGCCGAGGCAGGCAGAGCTTCTCGCCGCCATGGCGGCCGCTGAGAAGTGCATCCCTGATCTCCTTGACCTGATGGCTTGCAATCCGACCACAATCACCCAGTACCTGCTATATGGCTATCTAACCCTCCATTGGAGCCTCCTGTATGGCCACCGTCCGGGTGTGTACGCAAACATGACCAACACTGAGGTGTTAGAGGCGGACACAAGGGGCACTGCTGAGGGCTACATCATCCATGTGCAGGATCACAAGACTGCCAAGACATTTGGCGAAGCACAGCTGGTGCTTACAGTGAAGGAGTTTGGCTGGGTCATGCGGTGGATGGGGATAAAAGAGGGCTTGTCGGGTCCTCAGAATGAATTCTTCCTTTTCACAACGGGGAAGCATGCCTCCAGGAACCTGAACGCTCACTTGAAGAGGGCTTGGGCTGATGCTGGGCTAGAAACAGCCGTCACCTTCACAATCCTGCGCACTGCCCTGGCTGACAATATCAAGCATCACCAAGATCCAGAAAGCAGGTTGATTCTCGACAGGTTTATGTGTCACGACGTAAGCACTGCAGACCGGTTCTACGCGAATACACCTGGAATAAAGGAGGGATTGAAGATCCACTCCATGTTCAGGGCGGCAGCAGCTGCAGCAGCATCATCGGAAGGAGGTCTACCGCCGTCAGATACCTCCGAAGAGGACTCAGAGGCGGAGACCAGCGATACCTCTTCTTCAGGGCCGGTTGATACTCCTGAGGAGGGAGTAGGGGCCGTGGACTCAGCCTTTTTTCCCCGGTGCACCGTACAAGTTAGACGGCTAATATGGTCCCCGGGCCCCCGCTAATCAAGTTTTTATTATGTTTATTATGCATATTGTGTATACTGTTTATGTAAAAATAATGTGATAATTAAATAAATAAAAAAACATTTATATAACCTTGAAGAATCCCAGGGGTTGATACAGTGCCAGGTATCAGACTATTTAAACAAAGTTTACCCAGGATTCACACACCTTCCCTGGCTTGTAAAATGCGGTGATGCGCCCTGGAGGTATCAGACTATTTTAAACAACTTTCCCCGCCTTTCAAACACTTATTCCTGGGCTTTAGCCTGTCATTTTGCACGATATGATTTAACATTGAACCTCTCCTGGAAATGCACAGAATATGTCCATTTCCAGGAGAGGTTCAATGTTAAATGATATCTTGCAAAATGACAGGCTAAAACTCTCTTCCAGACGTTTAAAAACACTTTTGCCGTGAATAAGGCCGAATATGGATGCTGATGGGCTGACAGAAAAGCACCACAAAATCCACCACCTTTAAGTGTTACCAGGGGCATGAGGTTCTGTAGGGTGTGATCATCTGGGTTTAGTCCGTGGGGGAGTGCTTAAGTCCGGGGGCCCGGGGACTCACGGTGTGCAAGGTTATGGAGGTGTCCATGTCAGGGACATATGCTGGAGGTCATTAGTCCGTCCTTTGGGGCTCTTTGAGGGGCCACAGAGAGGTGCAATTACTGGTCTCTCTCCTGGAGGTGTGAAATAACCTGAGTCCCCAATTCAGGGACACATGCTGGAGGTCTGTAGTCCGTCCTTTGGTGGTCTGTGAGGGGCCACAGAGAGGTGGATTTCGCGGTCTCTCTCCTGGAGGTGTGAAATAACCTAAGTGCCCAAGTAATGTAGGCATACTGGAGATCATTAGTCCGTCTTTTGGGGCTCTTGGAGGGGCCACAGAGAGGTGATTTCCCCAGTCTCTGTCCTGGATGTGTGAAATAACCTGAATCCCCATTTCAGGGACACATGCTGGAGGTCTCTCTCCCGAGAGTGGACGTCCATTGCCTTTAAATAGAGGTAAAATTAGGTCTGTCACTTTGGGTAACCGCACCACTGTCAGACGTCTCCCGAGAATGGACGTCCATTGTCTCTAAATTGGGTTAGAGCTGATAGACAGATTTTTATTAATAACCCTTTGCTGGTGATTCTAAAGTAGATGACAATGTATGTGTGTCGATTAAGAGGAAAATATGCCTGGTTTTCTTGTTGTTATTGCTATCAGGAAATGTACAACCTAACCCTGGACCGCCCAGTAGTAGTAGTCAGATCGCTGCTCCTGCTGATTTTAAATCTAGGTCTGGGCTGGGATTCATCCACTTAAATGTGCGCAGTCTTTTAGCTAAATTAGATTGTGTCCGCATTTGGACGAGCTCGACTGACGCTGAAGTCATTGTCTTATCAGAAACGTGGCTAAATAAATCCATATTGGCCTCTGACATCTCATTAAAAGGTTACAGTATATATCGTGGGACGGGTGGCGCAGTTGGTCTGTGCGTTTGATCATCAGATCAAGGGGGCGTTGGGGAACTCCAGTTCGAAACCCGCTCCCACCCCACTGCGTCAGGCCGTTGTGTCCTTGGGCAAGACACTTCACCCAAATTTGCTCCTGTGGGTATTGTCCACAGTAGATGACCATTACATGTATGTATGATCTGTATGTGTATTGTGTATTTGTAAAGCGCTTTGAGAGTCATTGATAAAGCGCTATATAAATATAAGGATTATTATTATTATAAGGATTATTATCGTGGCATTGCCATTTATGTGAAGAATACGTTTTGTGTAACCAAGATGGTTTCCAAATCTATCAGTAAACAACTAGAATGTTTAGCCTTAAATATCGAAGTAGAAAAGGGTCAACAGGTCATGGTGGTGGGCTGTTACAGACCCCCCTCAGCTGTCAAGGACAAATATTTTATCTCAACTAGACTACAAGGAAATAGTGCTACTTGGAGATTTTAACTGGGACTGGTTAACTGCAGTGTCAGAGGATTTAAAAAACCTTTGTATCTCTTTGAATGTTACTCAGATTGTTGACAGTCCTACTCGCCCTAACATTAAGTCCCCTAATAAATCCTCCCTAATTGATCTCATTCTAACTAATGCTCCCTATAAATACTCATCTGTGGGAGTATTTGTGAATGATGTGAGTGACCACTGTGCTGTAGCCACAATTAGGGACACTAAGGTCCAAAAGGTTAAACCTCGTATTATTATTAAGAGAGACATAAAACATTTTGTGGAGCAGGGTTTTCTCCATGATCTGTTTGGCTTTGAATGGGGGGAAATCGATCTGTGTGCTGATGTAGAAACTGCATGGTCTTATTTTTATCTTGGTTTTATGGAGATCATTGATAGACATTCATCCATCCATCTTCTCCCGCTTATCCGTGGTCGGGTCGCGGGGGTAGCAGTTCCAGCAGAGAGCCCCAAACTTTCTTTTCCCTGGCCACATCAACCAGCTCTGACAGGGGGATCCCAAGGCGCTCCCAGGCCAGCGAAGAGATATAATCCCTCCGCCTGGTCCTAGGTCTACCCCTTGGTCTCTTCCCAGCTGGACGTGCCTGGAACACCTCCCTAGGGAGGCGCTCAGGTGGCATCCTACTGGCATCAACTGGCTCCTTTCGACGCGAAGAAGGAGCGGTTCAACTTCGAGTCCCTCCCGGATGACTGAACTTCTCACCTTATCCCTAAGGGAGACACCAGCCACCCTGCGGAGAAAACCCATCTCGGCCGCTTGTATCCGCGATCTCGTTCTTTCGGTCATGACGCATCCTTCATGACCATAGGTGAGGGTAGGAACGAAAATGGCCCGGTAGACAGAGAGCTTTGCCTTCTGGCTCAGCTCCCTTTTCGTCACAATGGTGCGGTAAAGCGATTGCAGTACCGCTCCCGCTGCTCCGATTCTCCGGCCCATCTCACGCTCCATTGTTCCCTCACTCGAGAACAAGACCCCGAGATACTTGAACTCCTTCCCTTGGGGTAAGGACTCATTCCCTACTTGGAGTGGACAGTCCATCGGTTTCCTGCTGAGAACCATGGCCTCAGATTTAGAGGTGCTCATCCTCATCCCAGCCGCTTCACACTCTGTTGCGAACCGATCCAGTGAGTGCTGAAGGTCGCAGACCGATGAAGCCATTAGAACCACATCATCTGCAAAAAGCAGTGGTGCAATCCTTAGTCCACCGAACTGCATACCCCCTCCCCCACGACTACGCCTCGAAATCCGATCCATGTATATTACAAACAGGATTGGTGACAAAGCGCAGCCCTGGCGGAGGCCAACCCTCACCGGGAATGGGTCCGACTTACTGCCGAGGACCCGGACACAGCTCTCGCTTTGGGAGTACAGAGATTGGATGGCCCTGAGTAGAGACCCCCTCACCCCATACTCCCGCAGCACCTCCCACAGTAACTCCCTGGGAACTCGGTCATACGCCTTCTCCAAGTCTACAAAACACATGTAGACCGGATAAGCGTACTCCCAGGCCCCCTCCAGGATCCTTGCGAGAGTAAAAAGCTGATCCGTCGTTCCACGACCAGGACGGAATCCGCATTGTTCCTCCTCAATCTGAGGTTCGACAATAGACATTGTTAGAAATTAAAATCAATGTTTTATGGCATAATTTAGTTTAAATATACCGTCAGCTTAAATGCTGTTTATTCTGAAAAATCAGAAGTTCTCGCACAATCTTAATGCCAAGCTTTTATTCTGAAAATCCTTCATCTCCGGTTAGCATTTAGCATGTGGCTAATATTCCTTTTCCTACAGAGGTGAATATAGAAGCGAAATGACACGGAGTGTTGCACACCGAAAACTACTGATTTCAACACTACAACTATAGACGTCGAGATATTATTATTGCTGAATATTAAATGAAGGTACAGTTTATTTTTAATACGTTTTGTTTACAGACGTGAGTAGCATATGACAACATCCGGGACTACCGTAAATGATAACTGCCGTGAAGTATTTCCAGTATTATTAAAGTCATGAATTACAGCCGTTAAAATGCAATAAATGAAAAGTGATGAAAGAGAATATGAGGAGAAAAGGCGTGTTTAGTTATGTTTTGAATGTACAATGGCTGAGTCCTCTGTTATGCGCAACAACGGACATTGAAGACAGGTGCAGGGTGGACCCCCAGCAGCGCCGGCAGGCACAAGGGGAGGGGCCATCGGAGGATACTTAAGGAGCTGCGTGTTTGGGGTCTTTTTCTTTTGCTCTCGAGGTCCCAAGAACACAGCTGTTTTCTCTCTGAACCATATCTCTGCTTTAACATTACCGCGCCATTTTAATTAAAGTACCCATTTGAACCCTATGCAAGAGACTCCATTGGTCTCATTTATCCTAAGCTTCTCTCCTGGACGCGAGAATAACGAACAAAGCTAATAACATGCACCCCTGCGTACATTTAGAGTGAAGGGACGAGACAATCCTTGGTTTTCTGCTAATCTGTCCAGTCTCCTTCATGAGAGAAACAAGGCCTGGGCAAAGGCTAGGAAATCAGGCTCAGAGGTAGAATGGCTGCGTTTTAGGCAGCTAAGAAATAGCTTCACATCGCAAATCAAAATCAATCAATCAATCAATCAATGTTTATTTATATAGCCCAATATCACAAATGTTACATTTGTCTCAGTGGACTTCACAGTTTGTACAAAATATCAGTATGACAATACGACACCCTCTGTCCTTAGACCCTCACATCGTACAAGGAAAAACTTCCGAAGAAAACCCACAGTTTTAAAGGGAAAAATGGGAGAAACCTCAGGGAGAGCAACAGAGGAGGGATCCCTCTCCCAGGACGGACAGACGTGCAATAGATGGCGTGTGTAAATTGAAAAGATAATACATTTGCAACATAGGTAGTCCAAATGTTTGGAAATGCATGTGTGTATAATAGGAAGATGAATCCACAAGGATATCAATCCAGGACCTATGATCCAGGACCACAGCCACGACTCAAGATCCAGGGCTCGCGATGCAGGACACAGGACCGCAGGATCATCCATGACTCCGGATCCCAGCGTATATAGACACCAAAAGAAAGACATTTGGGGAAGCTGGGTTAATCTCAACATGAGAGTACACAGGTATAGAAAGAGAGAAGGAAGAAGTAAGATGTCCCCCGACAAACTAAGCCTATATCAGCAAAACTAGGGGCTGAATCTAATCAGCCCTAACTATAAGCTTTATCAAAAAGGAAGGTCTTAAGCGCACTCTTAAAAACGGATAGGGTGTCTGCCGCCCGAACACAAACTGGAAGCTGATTCCACAAATGTGGAGCTTGATAAGAAAAGGCTCTGGCTCCCATTGTACTTTTAGAGACTCTAGGAACAACCAACAACCCTGCATTCTTGGAACGCAATGCCCTAGTAGGACAGTAGGGTATAATGAGTTCTTTAAGGTAAGATGGCACCTGCCCATTAAGGGCTTTGTAGGCGAGAAGAAGAATTTTAAATTCTATCCTGTGTTCTATAGGGAGCCAGTGTAAGGTAGCCAGAACAGGAGTAATGTGGTCCCTTTTCCTAACTCTGGTTAGTACACGAGCTGCAGCATTTTGAATCAGCTGAAGCGACTTGACTGACTTCTTGGTACACCCTGATAATAAAGAGTTACAATAATCCAGCCTTGAAGTAACAAATGCATGGATTAGTTTCTCTGCATCGTTTTGAGGCAAGATATGCCTGATTTTTGCAATGTTACGTAGATGGAAGTAGGCGGTCCTTGAGATTGATTTTATGTGGGCGTTAAAGGATAAATCCTGATCAAATATAACACCAAGATTCCTTACAGTCTCACTGGAGGCCAAATTAATGCCATCCATAGTTAGTATATCTTTAGATAATTTTTTTCGTAGATTCTTCGGGCCAAGTACAATAACTTCTGTTTTGGTTGTGTTTAACATCAAAAAGTTTAAGGTCATCCACGTTTTTAAGTCCTTGAGGCAGTCTTGAATTTTATTTAGATGATTAATTTCATCAGGCTTGATTGATAGATATAGTTGAGTATCATCTGCATAACAATGAAAGTTTACAGAATGATTCCTTATAATATTGCCTAACGGAAGCATATATAATGTGAACAAAATAGGTCCGAGCACTGAGCCCTGTGGCACTCCATGGCTAACTTTGGTTTGCGTGGAAGATTCATCATTGACACGTACAAACTGAGAGCGTTCAGATAGATAGGACCTAAACCAGCCTAAAGCAGTTCCCTGTATGCCAACTAAGTGCTCTAGTCTTTGCAATAAGATATCATGATCGATAGGATCAAATGCAGCACTGAGATCGAGCAAAACAAGAATAGAGACAAGTCCCTTGTCTGAGGCTATTAGAATGTCATTTGTGACTTTAACCAGAGCTGTCTCTGTGCTATGATGTGTTCTAAAGCCAGACTGAAAATCTTCAAATAAATCATTGTTTTTTAAGTAATCACACAACTGTTTAGCGACTGCTTTCTCAAGAATCTTTGAGAGGAACGGAAGATTAGAAATAGGTCTATAGTTGGCTAAAACCTCTGGATCGAGGTTGTGCTTTTTAAGAAGCGGTTTTATTACTGCTACTTTGAATGATTGTGGAACATAGCCTGATAATAAAGACATATTCATAATATTTAATAAAGAAGTGCTAATTAATGGAAAAACTTCCTTCAACAGCTTAGTTGGAATTGGGTCTAAGATACACGTTGATGGTTTAGAAGAGAGAATCATTGAATTTAATTGTTCAAGGTTAATGGCTGAAAAGCATTCTAGTTTACTATCTAGTGTAATATTAGAACCTACGTTTCCGGGAGCTGTTGATAACACTATACTGGTCAAAGGCAAGAGGTCATTCATTTTGTTTCTAAGAGTAACAACTTTATCGTTAAAAAAGCACATAAAATCATTACTACTGAGTGCTATGGGAATAGAAGGCTCAATCGAGCTGTGGCTCTCTGTCAGCCTGGCTACAGTGCTGAAAAGAAATCTTGCATTATTCTTATTCTCATCTATTAATGAAGAGTAGTAGGCTGCTCTCGCTTTACGCAGTGCTTTCTTATATTCATTGAGAGTAATATGCCAAATTAAACGAGATTCTTCAAGTTTAGTGGAACGCCATATCCTTTCAAGTTGTCTCGACTTTTGCTTTATTTTGCGGGTTTCGGCATTATGCCATGGAGCTAATCTATGTTGTTTTATTTTCTTCTTTTTCAAAGGAGCAACAGAGTCTAATTTTATTCGCAGCGCATCTGTCGCACTATCAACAACATGATCAATTTGGGGTGGTGTACATTTTGTATAAGTTTCCTCCCCTACATGCAGACATGCTATCGAGTTAAGTATTGGTGGAATCTCTTCCTTAAATGTGGCTATAGCACTAACAGATAGGTTTCTGCTGCAGGAGCTTTTGACTAATGCTTTGTAGTCTAGTAACAGTACTTCAAAAGTTACTAAGAAATGGTCGGATAAAGCAGGATTATGCGGTTCGACTAATAGTTGCTCAATTTCAATACCATAAGTCAGAACAAGGTCGAGAGTGTGATTATAACAGTGGGTTGGTTTATTTACACTCTGACGAAAACCAACAGAATCTAATATAGAGTTAAATGCAACAGTAAGGCTATTTTTATCATCGTCAACATGAATATTAAAGTCACCTACGATAATTACTTTATCTGTTTTAAGAACCAAAGTTGATAAAAACTCAGAGAATTCTGATAAGAATTCTGAATAAGGACCTGGTGCACGGTACACTGTAACAAATAAGAGTGGCTGCAAAGTTTTCCAGGTCGGATGCGTAAGACTAAAAACGAGACTTTCAAAGGAGGTATAATTTAATTTTGGTTTAGTATTGATAAGTAAACTTGAGTCAAAGATTGCTGCAACTCCACCTCCTCGGCCCACGCCTCGGGCAATATGAGTATTGATATGGCTGGGTGGAGTGGCCTCATTTATGCTGACATATTCTTCATGTCTCAACCAAGTTTCAGTGAGACAGCATATATCAATATTATAATCTGATATTAAATAATTTACCAATATTGCTTTAGATGCTAGAGATCTTATGTTTAAGAGACCACATTTAATATTCCTGTTTTGTTGCACTGTAGTAGTTGTTACATTTACTTTTATTAGGTTATTATGTATGACACCTCTATTAGGTTTTACCTTTAATTGTCCTTGGGCAGACACTAGGGGTGTAACGGTACACGTACCCGTACCGAAATTATTCGGTACGGGCCCTTCGGTTCGGTACACGTGTGTACCGAAGTGTACCGAACGAATATAACGTTAAACGTAAAAAATTGAGAACGTGAACAACTTCTTGGAAGTAATCTCAGGTGCTGCGTCGCAGCATTCAGAGTAATTTGCTCCCATTGTGTTCAACGCGTCATAGAGCGAGCAAGTCATTTCATTGGACGAGCTGGTCAGAGGGATGCGTTCAAATGTAGTCAGTAATTTGAGGAACTGTCGAAATGGCGAACGCAGATAAAGTTGAGCTCGAAAATCCTCCAGCATCATTGAAGTCTCCGGTTTGGGAACATTTTGGTTTCGCAGTTACGTACAAGGATGACGGACAAAGACAGGTGGACCGAACCAAAGCTGTTTGTCGGCATTGTTCAACTAAAATTGGTTACGCGGCTGGCAATACATCAAACTTGCACACTCATTTGAAAAGGCATCACCCGAACGTGAATATCACCGGTACCAAAAGACTGAAGTGCAAACCCAACTCCCGCTAGCATTTAAGCCTCCACCACTCGCAAAAAGTTCAGACCGAGCCAAAGCTATTACAAACGCCAAATATCCTTATGTTGCCATGTTAGCAAAGCGCTACCTGGCTGTATCTGCTACCTCTGTCCCTAGAGAGGGTGTTCTCCACAGCAGGAGACATTGTTAGTGTCAGCAGATCTGCCCTTTCGGCAAGCAATGTGGACAAGTTCATCTTTCTTTAAAAAAACATGAAAATACAATGACAAGCAAGTCCTAATGTCAAACTGGCTGCTTAGGTACTAGTACAGTACAGTTCAAATACAGATTATTTCAGTTCATCGAAAAAGCTGCACCTTAATGTTTATTTTATTATATTTTATATTTATTTGAGTGAATATTCATAGTTTAATAATAACTAAAAACCCAAAACTAATAGTTTATGTTTTGTGAGTACTAGTACAGTAAAGTTCAAATACAGATTATTTTAGTTCATCGAAATGCTGCACCTTAATGTTTATTATATTATATTTTGTATTTATTTGAGTGAATACATTATTCACAGTTTAATTTAAAAAAAAATATGTTATGTTTTGTGATAATTTTTTCTGCTGTACCGAAAACGTACCGAACCGAACCGTGACCTAAAAACCGAGGTACGTACCGAACCGAAATGTTTGTGAACCGTTACACCCCTAGCAGACACACACACCGCTAATATTGGGTATTTTATTGGGTTCGGGATTCCTTTGGATGACTGCCTAGGAGAGAGCGCAGAGAAGCGTGTAAGACTGCGACTCCGCCTCCTGGTCTCAACTCCAGTTTGTCATGGATTAAGTCCACAAAGCCCTGAAATGTTTGCCGAAATGAGATCTGCACCTTCCAAAGTAGGATGAATGCCGTCTCTCTTAATCAGACCAGGTTTTCCCCAGAAGGCTGTCCAATTATTTACGAAGCCCACATTGTTTGCTGGGCACCACCAAGACAACCAGCGCTGAAATGATGACATGCGGCTATACATGTCATCATTGATCAGATTGGGGAGGGGACCAGAGAAGATTACGGTGTCCGACATTGTTTTAGCATAACTACACACCGACTCCACATTAAGTTTGGTACATTCTGATTGGCGTAAACGAACATCATTACCACCGACGTGAATAACAATCCTACTGTATTTACGTTTATCTTTAGCCAGCAGTTTAAGATGCGCCTCAACGTCACCCGCTCTGGCCCCCGGAATGCATGTGACTGTGGAGGCTTCGGTCTCTAAATTCACGTGTCTCATAATAGAGCTACCAATAACCAGAGTTGGCTTCTCAGCGGGTGTCTCGCTGAGTGGGGAATATCTGTTAGATACGTGAACGGGTTGGTGGGGACCTGCGGGTTTCGCGTTATGCCCCTTCTGAACTGTCACCCAGTCTCCCTGTTGCTCGGGAGTTGCCGGGGGACGGCTAAGAGGAGCTACCTTTTGCCGGTCCGCACCGGCTAACATGGGCTTTACTGTAGCTGAGTTACTTTCTAAGATGTGGAGCCGGGCTTCTATGGCTATGATTCCCGCCTCCAACCTAACAACTATACTACATTTAACACATGTATCGGTACCAGTAAAGGAGGTAGGGAAGTAACCAAACATGAGACAGTTAGAGCAGGGAATAGCACCCGAGGGTGGGGAAAGAGCCATGGCTAGCTATCAAGCTAAAGTAGCTACCGTTAGCAAACCCGAAAAGAGTGTAGGTGTGGCACCCCTGGGATGTGTGACCACATTGATATAATAATTATTATTGTTTGGAGTTGGAATATGCCTTTGTTTTGTACATCTGTTATTTTCATTTCACTAACGGGGTCGATAGATGCAGTAAGTAGTGAGGCGGAACGTTTGTGTTTGATTCAATGGTTCCGGGGTACCGATTACAGCGACGGACATTCCCCGGGTTTCCTCAGAAGTAATCTGGAAGGAAACTGAACACAACGTGTCCTCATTACTTCTGTCTCACCTGCACCATACAGGTTGGTAAACTGTGCATAAATCACAATGAATCCCCCATAAGGTTTGCGTAAATAATATGTAACGGCCCGCTAACAGTTAAAGACTTTGTAGCGCTGTTTACATGTGTAAAACCGTTAAATAATGTGTGTGTATTAGCCTAGCTTCCCCGGTACGGCGCCATTTTGGGGACAACGTGATCTGACGCAGTAAGGATACAAGTTTGTCAGTATATCTGAAGGCTCCCGCACACTGAGTATTTACATACATGTATAATGATTGTGAATTTGTAATAAATATGTACTTTGTAAGGGTTATACGTTAGTTACTGTTGGTAAAACAGTAAGGTTGTTTGTTACACTGAAATATGTTTCAGTAATGCATTTTAGTGACCTGCCATTAATGGCAGAAGGTAAATAGTCAACATGAGAGGTTAGAGGGGTCATGAAATACTACTTTTAAGTGAAAGTAAAAGAAGAGTAGTATTATATACAGGTTAATACTGTATACAAATGTATTTAACGTACAACAGATTTTATTGAATGTGAAATTCAATTTGACATGTGTTTATCACATAAAAGAGTAACATACAGACAGAGTGAAGGTATGTGAATGGTTATTGAGGAATGTAAGTCGAAACTGAAATGCATAAGTTAATGAATATGTTTATATGATTTTGTGTAATAAAACAACCTCAGGAGAAGTAATCTGGAAGGAAACTGAACACAACGTGTCCTCATTACTTCTGTCTCACCTGCACCATACAGGTATCATCACTGTTACTGTGGTCCTCATATCGGGGACCCGTAACAGTTCTTGGGGGCTCGTCCGGGATCGGCGCCACCTACTGGTTGGGAGCTGATCCATTAATGACTTCTAGGACCAATACCGGAGCTTATGCGAGCAGAGAGCTGTAAGCTGGAGCAGACGTGGAACCGTTGCTGAACTGAGTGATCCATCGTGAGTGAATTGGAAGAGCTGCTGTCATGTCGGAGAGCCAAAGGAAAAGTCTGGTGTGGGACATCAGAAGAAGCCTACTCTCCTTGTCAGCGAAAGAACTCCTCCACATTGCCAAGGAAGTGGGTCCAGTGTCAGGCCAGGAACCGTCTGAGCTCGAGGAGGGAGACGATGAAGGCTGCTTCAACTACATCACTTTATTTATGCACAGTAAGCACTTGCTTGAGTCAGAAGATAGTGGGATGGCTCACTTGTTGATGTTGAAAGATGCTATTGATGACATTGTGAAAGACAGAGAAGTAAGTGTACCGGGTTTGCCACACTTAGAGATAAACACAGGTAACAACACTAAGCAGATATCTGAAGCTGAGACAGATCTCACCGCTTCTCCAGTCAGCTTTAATGCTGTAGGGGATAACACAAATACTGGGTTACTGGAAATGCTTAATAGCTATGAAGACCTGGGTAAAAGGTTAAGACAAAGCATTATGGCACCTACAACACAGGCACTAGAACAACCCCCACTGTCACCAGCACACACTAGTAAGTCTCATCATAACATCCCACACTCACCAGCTCAGTCCGGCCCAGAGACAATGATCTCCTTAAGAGAGCTCTCCTACCTCCAGAGGAGGGAGTTTAAGGTGCAAGGGGGTCAAGTTGGTGATCATTCTTCGGACATAAGCTATAACAATGTCGGTAAGCAAATCGAGGAAGGAATTAGAGAAGGTGTCCATGACGGAGACATAGTTTGTGGTGTGCTCCGAATCATAAAACCTGGAACTTTCAAAGACATACTAATAAATAAGGATGACCTGACAGTGATGGAGCTCAAAGGCTTTCTCCAGGCCCACTTAAGAGAGAAAAACAGTACGGAGTTATTCCAAGAATTAATGTGTGCTAGACAGGATGATAATGAAACACCACAACAGTTTCTCTACCGAGTGATAGGGTTAAAGCAACGTGTCCTATTCACCTCCAAACTGTCAGACGCAGGCATTAAATACAGTCCAGCTACTGTTCAAGATGTGTTTCTACATACGGTCTTGCAGGGACTTGGATATAAACACAATGATGTACGCAGAGAACTAAAGCCCCTTCTGTCAAGTGGTGAGGTGAGTGATGAAACAATATTACGCAATGTAATGAGAATCACCAGTGAGGAGAGTGAGAGACAGAAGAGGATAGGTCCTTCTCGTCGGCAAGCAGCAACTAGTGCTCATAGCGCACAACTTGAGCTTAACACAGTCCAAGAGTGTGGCAACAAACAAGAAAGCACAGAACACAAAACAAAGACAGACCCAATAAAAGAGCTTGCAGCCAAGGTAGATGAGCTAACCAGCATGGTTGAGGCTATGAGACAACAAAAGCAGCCACATCCGGCAGACATGATTAACCATAACCAATACTCTCAAAACAGAGTGAGAACCAGGAGAGAGAAACCCTTTGGTTGTTCAAGATGTGTCGAACAAAACCGGCCAGATTGTAACCACTGTTTCTATTGTGGTGATGGAGGACACAGGGCTGTGGGCTGTTTAAAGAGACAAGAGAGTCAGGGAAACTCAAGCCGGTCACTGCAGCGGGGTTGCCAGTGATCGGATCCACAATACGACTCCAAGCTGAACATTCTGGTGAGGCAAAAGCGCAAATCAGTTGTGAGGGCAAAACAGTTGAAGTAGCTGGTGCACAGAATAGTTACCAACTAGATGAATCCTCGACTCAGTTTTATTTTGGTTCACCAGGGGTGAAACGTAGAACTGTTGCCAAGCTGATAGGAAAAAAGTCGCTAATACAGTGTAATCTAAACGGATTGGCAGTGACTGCATTGCTTGACTCCGGTGCTCAAGTCAGTATCATAAGCCGCACCTGGAAAGAACAATATCTGCCTAATCTTGATGTTCGACCAATATCGGAAATTATCGAGGATCTGAACGAGCTAAAGGTGTATGCAGTTAATGGCGAGCTTATTCCGTTTGATGGCTGGGTAGCCATTATGACCAACTTGCCAGGAAATGAAGAACCCAGTCTTTCCATCAGTGTTCCATTCCTAGTCACAAGCTTGACCATGGAGAGACCATTGGTTGGTTTTAATGTTTTGGAGGAAATCATTGAGGGACAGCCAGAACGATTGATAGGCACTCTGGTTAGACTGCTTCGTGATGCCATCAGTGTTCCGGTGGAGAAAGCCGAAGCAATTGTGAGCTTTATTCAGGCAGTTGAACCAAGTACATCGCAGGTACGCCTAAGAACAGGTGTCAATGACATCGTCATTCCGGCTGGTCAAGTCACCTGGGTGAGGTGTCGTGTTCCCCAAGCCCTGAACCCCTCTGATCGTCTGGTGTTGTTTGAAGCTGATGAAGACAGTCATCAATTATCGCAGCTGGATTTAGGGACAGGTTTGTTTGAGATACACAACCCTGCAAAGCCTTATGTCACAATTCCAGTAGGCAATAACACCAAACATGATGTCATCTTACCACGCAAGACAGCCCTGGGCGTATTGCAGCACATTGAAAGGTTTCTGGATGCTGAATCTCCTGACAAGACAACATGTACTGCAACAGTCAATGAGGTCTCAACTCAACTCCTTGAACCAATCCAACAAGCTGAGCCGACTCCACCTCTGTGGCACCCACCAGTGGACCTCAGTCACTTAGAGGAGGAACAACAAGAGATTGCCAAGAGAATGTTGTATGAAGAATCAAAGGCTTTTGCGAGGGACGGAAATGACATTGGCTGTAACCCTAGCCTAGAAATGGTGATAAATCTGAAGGACGATATTCCAGTGCAAAGGACATATACTTCCATACCAAAGCCGCTTTTGAGGGAGGTCAAAGAATATATTCAAGACCTACTGGTGAAGGGATGGATTGTTAAATCCAAGTCTTCCTATTCTGCCCCTGTTGTGTGCGTGCGGAAGAAAGATGGCTCTTTGCGCCTTTGTATAGACTATCGCCTGCTCAATCAGAAAACTGTACCAGACCGACACCCACTGCCTCGGATACGGGACCTACTGGACACCTTGGGGGGATACTCTTGGTTCAGCATCCTCGACCAGGGTAAGGCATACCACCAGGGTTTTGTGGCTGAAGGTTCACGCCATCTGACCGCCTTTATCACACCCTGGGGGCTTTATGAGTGGGTGAGAATCCCGTTTGGTCTTACGAATACACCAGCAGCTTTTCAGAGGAGTATGGAGGAGATGTTGAGTTCTTTGAGAGATGAGTGCTGTATACCTTACCTGGACGACATCCTGTGTTACTCCCAGACCTTTGAAAATCATGTGGAGGTGGTTCGGAAAGTGCTCCAAGCGATACAGAGTCAGGGAGTGAAGCTCCGCCCTGAGAAGTGTGAGGTGTTCAGGGGAGAAGTTCGCTATGTTGGACGCCTTGTCTCTGGTGAGGGTGTCCGAGTCGACCCCAAAGATCTAGAAGCTGTACTGGCCCTGAAAGCGAAAACACCGAAGACCGTAGGTGACTTGAGAAGAGTCCTCGGCTTTCTCAGTTACTACAGGTCGTACATACAAGACTTCTCAAAGATAGCAAAGCCATTATACGAGTTGCTCCAAGTGAAAGCCTCAACACAAGCTCGACAGATCAAAGCTAAAGGACCCCAGCTGTCATCCAGGGCGCCTATAGAGTGGACTGCTGTGCATCAGACTACACTTGAGGAACTGGTTGACATGTTAACTCATCCTCCAGTTCTCGGATACCCAGACTTTGACATGCCATTCGTCTTGCATACCGATGCATCGGAGCAAGGACTGGGAGCAGTTCTTTACCAACAGCAGGACGAAAAGCTGCGAGTCATTGGCTATGGGTCACGAACCTTGACACCGGCTGAAAGGAATTATCATTTGCACAGCGGCAAATTAGAGTTCCTCGCGCTAAAATGGGCAGTGTGTGAGAAGTTTAGAGATTACCTCTTTTATGCTCCTCACTTCACCATCTACACTGACAACAATCCACTTACTTATGTTATGAGCACGGCCAAACTCAATGCGGTCGGTCACCGTTGGGTGGGGGAGTTGTCAGACTTCCGCTTTAACATTAAGTACAGACCTGGAAGAATGAACATTGATGCGGATACACTGTCCCGTATCCCTATTGATATTGACCACTACATGTCAACATGCACAGAAGAGTTGTCGCAAGATGTGGTGAGTGCAACCTGGGAAGGAGGTCAAGCAGCTCAGAGAAAAGATGTTGCCTGGGTAGCTGCCCTCTCTGCCTCCTCCCTTGATGTTATTCCACAGCCGTGCACACCTCTACAGGAAATAAGTCACAATGAGTTGGTTCAAGCCCAAAGGGAAGACCAAACGATTGGAGAGATCGTAAGGCTAAAAGAAATTAGTGATAAACTTTCAGATGATATGAGGAGGTCAGTCAAGGGAACCGCGTGTAAGCTTCTCCACGAGTGGAACCGTCTACACCTTGAAGATGGAATCCTATATAGGCGGACACCAGAGAGAAAACAGCTTGTCCTACCTCTGAAATATCAGTCTTTTGTCTTGAAGCACCTTCATGATAACATGGGACATGTAGGCACAGAGAGAGTAATTCAACTAGCCAGAGAAAGGTTTTACTGGCCTCATATGAAAAGATTCATAGAGGATTATGTGACAAAGAAATGCTATTGCATTAAACAGAAGAAACCAACGGTCCATGTGCGTGCACCAATGAGCAGCATGAAGTCTAACTCACCCCTTGAACTGGTCTGCATTGACTATTTGCACCTTGAGAAAAGTAAAGGAGGCTATGAATATATCTTGGTGGTAGTCGACCACTTCACAAGGTTCGCACAGGCCTATGCAACCAAAAATAAATCCGGACGGACAGCAGCAGAGCGGATTTATAATGACTTTATACCCCGTTTTGGGTTCCCCAACAAACTGCACCATGATCAAGGAAGAGAATTCGAGAATGATCTCTTTCGAACACTCGGGCAGCTCGCTGGAGTAGGCCACTCTCGAACATCTCCTTACCACCCGCAAGGAAATCCAGCTGAGCGGTTCAACCGAACTCTGTTACAGATGCTGCGAACGCTGACAGACAAAGAAAAAGAGACATGGAAAGAACATCTTCCACAGGTTATACATGCGTATAACTGCACACGTCACGAATCAACCAGTTATTCGCCTCACTTTCTGCTCTATGGTCGTCAACCTCGTCTCCCTGTGGATCTCCTGTTCGGCCTGTCAGAGGAGACAGATCCAGTGACACACAAAGGATATGCTGAGAAATGGCGCAAAAGGATGACCGAAGCATATCGGATTGCTACTGATAACAGTCTGGCGTCTAGTGCAAAGGGCAAGTCCTATTATGATCAGAAGGCGAGGGGAGTGGTTCTGAAGCAAGGGGATAGAGTGTTAGTCAGGAACCTAAGTGAGCGCGGAGGGCCTGGTAAATTGCGTTCCTATTGGGAGAAGAGGATATATGTGGTAAAGGAACAGGTTTCAGATAACCCAGTATATGTCGTCCATCCAGAAAGTGATGCAAAAGGGAAAACCAGAACCCTGCACAGAAACCTGCTTCTGCTTGTCAATGACTTGCCAGTGGAATTTCCACCACAGTTAGTCAAACCAACCCCAAAGCCATCACAGAATCAAGGAAGCCATCCAAAGAGACAAAGGGATGTGAGAGACCAAAATGCTGAGACATCTGATTTAGAGGATGAGTCAACAGGAGGTTACTGGCTGAGGATACCAGCAAATCGGGTTAAGCCTAACATAACAGTTACTCCAAAAAGACCAAGTATGTTAAGAAGAGAACAGACATCAGTGTGGGAACCACATTCTTCTGAGGAGATGTTTGGAAAGACTACCAGGAACTCTGGTGTAGAGAGACAGCTAGAGTTCCAAACTTTACCTGACATGGACATTGCACAACGGGAAGCTGGAGAACAGGCTAGAGGTCTTTGTGAAGAAGAGTACTCGTCAGACAGGGGTGAACTTCAACTTGAGGATGAACCGGAAGTCTCTCATCAAACTGACTCAGAGGAAGACAATGAGCAGACAACTCCTAATGTACCTCAGAACGAAGATGAACAAGAGTTGCCTCAACGTGCATGTCCCGAGGAACGGGTACAAGACCCTGAACCTTACTCACCTGTCCCACTGAGACGGTCTACTCGGGAGAGACGACCGGGTCAAATCCTCACCTACTCATCTCTTGGCCACCCAACATACCAGTCGGGTCCAACAGTAAATGCTATGGACACATACCTCATGCCCTACACTCACCTTTGGTATTCACAAACATGCCCACCATCATTCCACTACGCACCCCTCATTCCATATCCCCATTCCCCATTTACATGTCCCATACAAGGATATTGAAAGGTCACACACAGTGTTAGTCCTAAGGGTCATACATTTTGAAGTGTGATAGTTTGGATATTGAAAATATTGTGTTTTTTGAAGATGTTAAAGTTATCTTGGATAGGAACATGTGATTTCAAGTAAGTGTCGGGAGCCACTTTTGTTGTCGGGAAGCGTGTGGCACCCCTGGGATGTGTGACCACATTGATATAATAATTATTATTGTTTGGAGTTGGAATATGCCTTTGTTTTGTACATCTGTTATTTTCATTTCACTAACGGGGTCGATAGATGCAGTAAGTAGTGAGGCGGAACGTTTGTGTTCGATTCAATGGTTCCGGGGTACCGATTACAGCGACGGACATTCCCGGGGTTTCCTCAGAAGTAATCTGGAAGGAAACTGAACACAACGTGTCCTCATTACTTCTGTCTCACCTGCACCATACAGGTATCATCACTGTTACTGTGGTCCTCATATCGGGGACCCGTAACATAGGCAGCTGTGGAGTTACAGTCGCTAAGAGAAGGAGAGTTGTAAGTGCTTAAGCTGTAGTAACGTGATTACAACGTCAGGCAGTTGCCGTGATCAAGAGTTTTAAAACGATCGATTAAGTTAAGATAATAAGCTATCAGCAACAGAACAGGCACACGGGATACCCGGAGATGACAATGACAACAACAACCGGAAGTTACAACATGCTTACCGCAAAACCGTACAAAAGTGCTAAATCTAAGTATTATCTGTCAGTTACCACAGAAAACCTAAATAATCCTAGGAAATTCTGGAAAGCCATAAAATCGATATCCACCGGTGAAATCCGTAATGAGCTACCTCCGTGCCTCACCACAGCATCTAGCTCTATATCGGACAGGGCCACCATGTTAAATTGCTTTAATAAGCATTTTGTGTCCTGTGGCTCTCTGTTTGATTCTGTCACTAACTCTGCTTCTGTGAACACTACAGTATGTGACTCTGAACAATGTGGTCTGGAAAACCGTTTCAGTTTTACTCCTTTTACTGTCAATGTTGTTCATGAAGCTTTAACCAAGTTAGATCCTAAAAAGCCGGCTGGTCCGGACAACGTAAAACCTTTCTTTTTAAAGATAGCTGCAGATTTTATTGCTCCTCCTCTCACTACTCTTTTTAACCTCTCTCTCAGCACGAATGCAATTCCAAAAGTATGGAAGTCAGCGTATGTCCTGCCTTTGCTAAAAGGAGGGGAGGCCACCTTATTAAATAACTATAGGCCAATCTCTAAGTTGTCAGTTCTGGCTAAGGTTCTTGAACGCCTAGTGAGTGAACAGGTAAAGGAGTTTTTATGTACAAATGACATCCTGTCTAAACATCAGTCAGGCTTCAGAAAGCAACACAGCACCATCACTGCCACAATGAAAGTGATGAATGATATTACGAGTATTTTAGATAATAAGCAGAGTTGTGCAGCTCTATTTGTTGACCTGTCCAAAGCGTTTGACACCGTTGATCATCACATATTAAAGCAGAGGCTACTCAGTATTGGCATATCCAGCCATGCAGTGGGTGGTTTGTGAACTACCTCTCTGAAAGGTCCCAATGTGTTCACTTTGATGGGCTGTCTTCTGAGTGGTTAAACATCACTAATGGTGTTCCCCAAGGTTCTGTTTTAGGTCCACTTTTATTCTCCATCTACATCAACAGTTTAGGTGAAAATGTGGATGAAGCTACTTTACATTTGTATGTGGATGATACCGTGATGTACTGTGCAGGTCCCTCCATTCAGGAGGCTGGTGTTCAATTACAGGCTGTTTTTAACATTATTCAGACTCAGCTCTCTGAGCTTAAGCTTCTTTTAAATGTTGAGAAAACCAAGGTAATGCTCTTTTCTAAAGCTAAAAAGACACCAGAGACTGTTTTAGATATTGTAACTACGCAAGGAACAAAACTTGAAGTGGTTACCTGTTATAAATACCTTGGTATCTGGCTTGATGATTGTCTCACTTTTAAATTTCATGTCAATAACCTGCTTAAAAAGCTGAGGGTTAGGCTAGGTTTCTTCTACAGGAACAAGTCCTGTTTCTCGCTTGAGGCCAGGAAAAGGCTCTGTGACCTTTTGACCTGTGCTGGACTATGGTCATTTGATGTATATGAATGCACCTGCCCATTGCCTGGTCAAGTTAGATGCTGCGTATCACAGCGCACTGAGATTTGTGACAAACTGTAAAGCATTAACCCATCACTGTTCCCTGTATGCAAGGGCTGGTTTGCCTTCGCTAACTGTACGGAGGCTCAGTCACTGGTACATTTTCATATATAAAGCCATGTTAGGGAAACTTCCATCCTACATCTGCTCCCTGATCTCACGGAGAATTGTAAGTGGCTCCTGCCTGAGATCGCATGCTGTGGTTTTATTAAATGTGCCAACTGCTAGGACTGTCTTAGGGAAGACAGCTGTTAGATGCGCAGCTCCTCTGTCTTGGAATAGTCTGCAAATTAAATGGAAACTGAGCAATCTGGTGCCACTAAATGTTTTTAAAGGTCGGTTGGATGCTACTCAATCGGAAGCTGTTGGTACCTGCTCATGTGGATAGTTATTGTAAATTGTAATCCCTGTAATGATGCTGTAAGATGTCCTTTTTGTTGTTCTGTTTATGTTTTTATGTTTCATGTGGAACCTACTTGAGCAGGGGGTATACTACGAAGCAAGATTTTCGCTTAGCGGCAAAATTCAGGGAAAACTCCGGCTTTCCGGTACTACGAAGCTGGTTCTCTTTTTAGCAGGCTAGATCTCCATGGTAACTTATGCTTAGCGGCTAACCTGGTTGGGACCAGGTTAGGTTGCAGGCTAAGAGCTCAACTCAGTGAAAGCACTGCCTGCTGACCAATCAGAGCTCAGTGTGCGGAGTTTAAAGCGATCAAGTCATATTACAGGAGAAAGGAAATACAGAAAAGCTGCCGTTGCAGGAAAGACGGCCGGCAGAAATCACAGACTGTGTGAACGTGAACATGAATAGAATATCACCTCCATCTTCAGAGCAATCTGACTATTATAACATTAGCGTTAAGAAAGCTTACTTAAATATCTGCCACAACATAAGTAACCGGATCAGAGTAACATTAAGTACAGTCCTGTGCATATCACTTCATAATGTATCACATATCTCCTGATCTGAGTCAGCTGAGCCGTATCTGGCCGTGCAACACTCACAGAGTCACAGACTGGATGCAGAAGGATTATTTTAAGCAACACATTAAGTTGAGGAAACACTCGAGACAAATGTAATGAAAGTCAGATGGTGTCTTAGACAGGGCAGTGATATCATAAACCTGTTAATGTACGCATTCAAACACTTGTTCTGTTCCCAGCTGTATTCACCTTGCAGGTGCAGCTCTGTGGCTTTGATCCTGGATCAAGTGTTTAAGTCATGGATGGTTAAAGTTTAACTTCTTCATATGTCTAATATTATAGTTGACTTTTCATTCAGGAAGTATGACGCTGCGCTGTCAGTACGCTTCTCCATGTTTGTGATTGGTCGAATGCTCCAGATACCACCCCTCTCATGTGAACGCACACCTAACTAGATAGGACACGGCTGGCTTGAGCGATCCACTTGATAACCCGCGTCGTAGGACCGCTTAACGAGAGCGCGTATGTTTTGGATTAGGCCAACCGGCTAACTCAAAAGATATCCAGGTTAGGTTGAACCAGCTTCGTAGTACAGGCCCCAGGTCTCCCTTGAAAAAGAGATCAATGATCTCAATGTGATTCACCTGGGTAAATAAAGGTTTGAAATGAAATGAACACTCCATCAGGTTCTTCAGCTGCAGGCAGAAACCTCAGTGAGTCACGCTGAGTCAGCGTGTTTACTGTCTGTCTGTCTGTCTGTCTGTGTGTGTGTGTGTGTGTGTGTGTGTGTGTGTGTGTGTGTGTGTGTGTGTGTGTGTGTGTGTGTGTGTGTGTGTGTGTGTGTGTGTGTGTGTGTGTGTGTGTGTGTGTGTGTGTGTGTGTGTGTGTGTGTGTGTGTGTGTGTGTGTGTGTGTGTCTGTGTCTGTGTGTGTGTCCACAAGTAGAGTAGAAGTCAAAGAGTTTCTTTCTTAATGCTTTAATCTGATTAAATTAAAACATTGAGACAGTCAAACATCATTTAATCCATAAAGATTATTTTTGAAATACAAAAAATAAATATGTAGAAAGTGTATCAAAAGTGTTTAATACATATTGAAATACATATTGAAATAAATATTGAAATACATATTGAAATAAATATTGAAATAAATAGATCAAGTAATAAATGAGGTGGGCGGGGACTCATCCCGAGGTGGGAGGGGTCTCATCCTGAGGTGGGCGGGGTCTTTGTCCCCCAGGTGAAGCAGTTGTGGTGCTGATGCAGGGCGGACTTTAGGACCCAGAGCAGATCCCTCCGCAGAGCCTCCCAACCACAGACTGCGCTGCCCTGCACAGGAAATACATAAATACATAAAACATAAATATATACATATATTTATATTTATACATATATTTATGTATATACATATATAAATATATATATCTATATTGAAATGGATAATGAAGGGTTTACCTGCTGCTCCAGAACTGCCGTCACGTTACTGAAGTAAGAAGATAAAACGACTGAACCATCGACACCTGACAACTGCAGATAGACAGACAGGTCAGAGACAGAGAGGTCAGAGGGACAGGCAGACAGAGACAGACAGAGGGACAGGTAGACAGAGACAGACAGGTCAGAGAGAGAGACAGAGGGACAGGCAGACCGAGACAGACAGGTCAGAGACAGACAGGTCAGAGGGACAGGCAGACAGAGACAGACAGGTCAGAGAGACAGACAGAGACAGACAGGTACAGACGGAAAGGTACAGACAGACGGAAAGGTGCAGACAGACAGAGGGACAGGCAGACAGAGACAGACAGAGGGACAGGCAGACAGAGACAGACAGGTACAGACGGAAAAGGACAGACAGACAGAGGGACAGGCAGACAGAGACAGACAGGTCAGAGAGACAGACAGAGGGACAGGCAGACAGAGACAGACAGGTCAGAGACAGACAGGTACAGACGGAAAAGTACAGACAGACAGAGGGACAGGCAGACAGAGACAGACAGGTCAGAGAGACAGACAGAGGGACAGGCAGACAGAGACAGACAGGTCAGAGACAGACAGAGGGACAGGCAGACAGAGACAGAGGGACAGACAGACAGAGACAGACAGGTCAGAGACAGACAGGTACAGACGGAAAAGTACAGACAGACAGAGGGACAGGCAGACAGAGACAGACAGGTCAGAGAGACAGACAGAGACAGACAGGTCAGAGACAGATAGGTACAGACGGAAAAGTACAGACAGACAGAGGGACAGGCAGACAGAGACAGACAGAGGGACAGGCAGACAGAGACAGACAGGTCAGAGAGACAGACAGAGGGACATGCAGACAGAGACAGACGGAAAGGTACAGACAGACAGGTACTCACACACTGCCCCTCCTCCATCAGTCTGAACTGCAGGTGTCTGAATCTCTGTAGCTTCTCGTCCCTCCAGGTGAGTCCTGCAGGTAAATCCTCCTCGAATACAAGCCCCGCCTCCTGCAGAGACTCATAAACCACCCACAATGCTTTGCGGCACTGCAGGTAAGCAATCAGAGGTCAGTCATCTGTAACAAACTATTTGGACATGAGAGCAGCTCTGTGATTGGCCGAGAGTGTTACCTGAAAAGGATTTGCTGAGGCAGCAGCTGGGAGGGCGGAGCTTGGGAAGGAGATGTTGATGTTGACCGGCAAACAGGAAACAGGAAACGACCCCCCCTGCAGGAAGACACTTTATCAACAACTGATGCTAAGCTAACCACTTAGTACTAGCTGCGCAGAACTTTAAAAAGTAATGTAAATAAAGTGTTTACTTAAATAATAAAGTATCAGTCAATGTGGGGTCGCCGGTTCAAGTCCCAGACCAGACCTAAATATGGAGAGTGGACTGCTACTTGGAGAGGTCCCAGTTCACCTCCTGCCCTGCCGTGGTGCCCTTGAGCAAGGCACCAGACACCTCTAGACTCCTGGTACTAGAATCCTGGTACTAGACTCCTAGTACAAGACTCCTGGTACTAGACTCCTGGTTCTATACTCCTGGTACTAGACTCCTAGTACTAGAATCCTGGTACTAGACTCCTGGTACTAGACTCCTAGTACTAGACTCCTGGTACTAGACTCCTGGTACTAGACTCCTGGTTCTATACTCCTGGTTCTAGACCCCTGGTACTAGACTCCTGGTGCTAGACTCCTGGTGCTAGACTCCTGGTACTAGACTCCTGGTTCTAGACCCCTGGTACTAGACTCCTGGTTCTAGACGCCTGATACTAGACGCCTGATACTAGACTCCTGGTACTAGACTCCTGGTTCTAGACTCCTGGTACTAGACTCCTGGTTCTAGACTCCTAGTTCTAGACTCCTGGTACTAGGATGGGTTAGAGCAGAGAACCCATGTCATTGTGTGCTCTGCATGTGAGACCATTAAAGGGGGTTTCATCCTCCTATTCCCTTCTATATATATAATGTAATAATAATAATAATCACCAGGTCTCTCAGCATGTGATGAGCTGATTGGACTACATGACCATTCAGCAGACAGGTCGGTATGGCAACCGCTGTCATCAGCTGACTGCAGACCTGCAGGAGGATGAGCAGCAGGGAAACCAGCATCATGGTTCTGATGGTTCTGATGGTCCTGATGGTCCTGATGGTCCTGATGGTTCTGATGATCCTGATGTTCCTGATGGTTCTGATGGTTCTGATGATCCTGATGTTCCTGATAGTTCTGATGGTCCTGATGTTCCTGATGGTTCTGATGATCCTGATGGTTCTGATGCTCCTGATGGTTCTGATGGTCCTGATGGTTCTGATGCTCCTGATGTTCCTGATGGTTCTGATGGTTCTGATAGTTCTGATGGTTCTGGAACAGACAGCAGTTATATGTTTTCAGTGAACCTGTGGACAATTTCTGGTTCTGGATCTGGTTCAGGTGTGCCGTGAGCCGGCAGCTCCAGGTGAGTTTAGATCATCTAGGACACAGAGAGCAGTTGATTGGCTGGCTGAACAGCCAACCAGAGGCCCTGTACCTGATTGAGTCATACATCCTGAAGAGAAACCACCCCCCCTCCTCCCGCCTCAGGTGAGATACAGGTCCCTGCAGGTCCATGACTCTCTAATGAGACGATAATAGATTCTGACTCAGTTTATCATTAATACTGTTATTATTAAACTCACGAGTACATGAGTAACACATACACTCAGTTTATATTATCATTATACTCTGTACTACAGTCAGAGTACATGAGTAACACATACACTCAGTTTATATTATTAGTATACTCTGTACTCATGTACTCAGGGCCGGCCCTTGGCAGAGGCAGTATAGGCGAATGCTAAGGGTGCATCAACCCATCGGGGGCGCCGACAATTGGGGAGAAATACTTTATTTTTATTTTTATTAAATAATAAAAAAAGTACATCTTATTATTATCTTAAACTAACAGAACTACGCCTATATTGCGTACAGCGCCAATAAACTATGGCGCACCCCCCCCCCCAAATCGAGTGGCACTGCCCCAGCCCCAGTAAAAACCAGAGGTTTATGTGAAATGGTTCTTTTTTTTTAAATAAAGGTTTTAGTGTGCAATTATTTTAATTTTGTATTTGTGTTAATTTAAAATAAATCAAACTCCCAAAAAACGTACACAGCTTCTATTAACATTGGAATTTACTGTGTAAGCGGCCGCGGGGGGGAGAGCTTTAGAGAGCTCTCTCCTGAAAGACTAAAATGTTGCCTTGGGCAGCAAATTGGTCAGGGCTGGCCCTGCATGTACTATGTCATAGTAACACATACACTCAGTTTATATTATTATTATACTCTGTACTCATGTACTACAGCCAGAGTACTAATAATAATAGGAAAACACCAGTGGCCCTGTAGCGCAGCCCTGAGGAACGCCATGTTAGATATTTTCGGGTAAGTTTCGTGTTTTCTGACTGTAGATTTGAGGTTCGTTGCCATAGATGTTTAAATATCTGTTGTATATAAGTTGCTTTCTGCTGAGTCAGCGTGCTCAGCAGGTTTCCTCTGGGTTTCATTTCACAGGAAACAGGATTACTGCGAGATTAATAAATATAAACAGTTTCCCCTGAGAGTGAGTCACTCTGAAACACTGACTCGTCTTTCCATCTGCGACGCGGCGCTCTGACCGCCGAGTCGCCTGGAAACCTGCCGTCGTTACGATCAACGAGACGAGGGGGAAATTAGACGGAAAGCATCCGAGGAAAACTTCGTAATGTTCGCTACGTAAGTACCACGTTTTATATCTGAGGAAAAACTCTGAGTACCTTAAAGTACTACCAGCGTTGGAACAAGTATTCAGATCCTGTACTTCTGTGAAAGTAGTAATACTCTGTCTTAAAGTACTCCATAACAAGTCATATCCTGATTCCTAGCATCAACATGTACTTTAAGTACACAGTATTTAAATACTGTGAGTCTTTACAGGTCTCACAAAAACCTCCATCAGACAGAGGTCTGAGTCTCACTGAGGAACTAGATCAGGTCTGAGGTCTTCTTCCTGTCAGGCAGAGACTCCGCATACTGGTTTAGTACTACTTCATGTTCTCGATGAGTTCTAATGGTTTGTTCTCGATGAGTTCCACTGGTTTGTTCTCTATGAGTTCTACTGGTTTGTTCTCTATGAGTTCTACTGGTTTGTTCTCTATGAGTTCCATGGTTTGTTCTCTATGAGTTCTACTGGTTTGTTCTCTATCAGTTCTACTGGTTTGTTCTCTATCAGTTCTACTGGTTTGTTCTCTATCAGTTCTACTGGTTTGTTCTCTATGAGTTCTACTGGTTTGTTCTCTATGAGTTCCACTGGTTTGTTCTCTATGAGTTCTACTGGTTTGTTCTCTATGAGTTCTACTGGTTTGTTCTCTATGAGTTCTACTGGTTTGTTCTCTATGAGTTCCATGGTTTGTTCTCTATGAGTTCTACTGGTTTGTTCTCGATGATTTCCACTGGTTTGTTCTCTATGAGTTCTACTGGTTTGTTCTCTATGAGTTCCATGGTTTGTTCTCTATGAGTTCTACTGGTTTGTTCTCTATGAGTTCTACTGGTTTGTTCTCTATGAGTTCCATGGTTTGTTCTCTATGAGTTCTACTGGTTTGTTCTCGATGATTTCCACTGGTTTGTTCTCTATGAGTTCTACTGGTTTGTTCTCTATGAGTTCCATGGTTTGTTCTCTATGAGTTCTACTGGTTTGTTCTCGATGATTTCCACTGGTTTGTTCTCTATGAGTTCCATGGTTTGTTCTCTATGAGTTCTACTGGTTTGTTCTCTATCAGTTCTACTGGTTTGTTCTCTATGAGTTCTACTGGTTTGTTCTCTATCAGTTCTACTGGTTTGTTCTCTATGAGTTCTACTGGTTTGTTCTCTATCAGTTCTACTGGTTTGTATCTGTAAAGAGTGGATCACACCAGTCCGGTTCTGAAATCATTACACTGGCTTCCAGTCGGCCAAAGAATTGATTTTAAAGTTCTACAGCTAGTTTTTAAATCACTAAATGGTTTGGGACCAAAGTATATCAACGATCTCCTGCAGAACTATGAAGCATCCAGGAGTCTCAGGTCCTCTGGGTCGGGTCTGCTCTCGGTTCCGAGAGGAAGAACAAAACATGGAAAAGCAGCGTTTAGCTATTATGCCCAACCATCTGGAACAAACTGAATCGAGCATGTCCGCAGAAACTCTTCCTGTTTTCAGATCCAGACTGAAAACATCTCTTTTTGCCGCTGCTTTAATTGAGCTGCTCATACTCACACTGCAGTTTGTATTGTATAACTGTATTGCATTCATGTATAACTGTATTGCGTTCATGTATAACTGTATTGCGTTCATGTATAACTGTATTGCGTTCATGTATAACTGTATTGCGTTCATGTATAACTGTATTGCGTTCATGTATAACTGTATTGCGTTCATGTATAACTGTATTGCGTTCATGTATAACTGTATTGCGTTCATGTATAACTGTATTGCATTCATGTATAACTGTATTGCGTTCATGTATAACTGTATTGCGTTCATGTATAACTGTATTGCGTTCATGTATAACTGTATTGCGTTCATGTATAACTGTATTGCGTTCATGTATAACTGTATTGCGTTCATGTATAACTGTATTGCGTTCATGTATAACTGTATTGCGTTCATGTATAACTGTATTGCGTTCATGTATAACTGTATTGCGTTCATGTATAACTGTATTGCGTTCATGTATAACTGTATTGCGTTCATGTATAACTGTATAGCGTTCATGTATAACTGTATTGCATTCATGTATAACTGTATTGCGTTCATGTATAACTGTATTGCGTTCATGTATAACTGTATTGCGTTCATGTATAACTGTATTGCGTTCATGTATAACTGTATTGCGTTCATGTATAACTGTATTGGTGCTGTATAAATCACAGAGTGATTAGAGAGTACTCTGTGTATTTATATATATAGTTGCTTTTCACTACTTCATTTGTACTTGATTCTAAAGGTATAAAGTACAGTGGGCGGGGGGGGTGGTATATTTGATATAGAGTATTATTATGAGGACATTTGAACATTATAGATAATATTCAATGTGTTTAATTAATAAAACATCAATTAAAGAACCTCTAAAGCTGTAGAACAATATATTATAATTCATATTAATATGAATATCATTATTATTACGAGCCTTTTCTTACTCTCACAGCAGGGGGCAGATCTGTGGGTTCTAACCCTGCAACGGTTATTATTCAGAACCGACTCACCTTCTGGTTCTGAAGGATCTGGTTCTGAAGGATCTGGTCCTGAAGGATCTGTTCTGGTTGTGGTCCTGAAGGATCTGGTCCTGAAGTATCTGGTTCTGAAGGATCTGTTCTGGTTGTGGTCCTGAAGGATCTGGTCCTGAAGGTTCTGGTCCTGAAGGCTCTGGTTCTGAAGGATCTGTTCTGGTTGTGGTCCTGAAGGATCTGTTCTGGTTGTGGTCCTGAAGGATCTGGTCTGGTTGTGGTCCTGAAGGATCTGTTCTGGTTGTGGTCCTGAAGGATCTGGTCTGGTTGTGGTCCTGAAGGATCTGGTCTGGTTTAAATAACGCTCCATCTGGACAGAAACTGAAACTCTGAGGTCATCAAACAAAATCAAAAGTTCTGAAAAAGTCGGAAATTACTTTTCACCTCCTGTGTGACTCCTCACCCGCCTCACCCTCCTCCCCCGCCTCACCCGCCTCACCCTCCTCCCACCTGCTGTGACCCCCCAGGTACCCATGCCATAGAACCAGTCAGTTAGAAGCGAAACTGTGGACAGAAGTCTGACCCTCTGTTCCTCAGTCCCCCTCAATCCCCCTCAATCCCTCTCAGTCCCTCAGTCCCCCTCAGTCCCTCAGTCCCCCTCAGTCCCCCAGTCCCTCAGTCCCCCTCAATCCCTCTCA
>JAPTMU010000164.1:104412-127616 GCA_028583405.1 Pogonophryne albipinna
GAGAGTCTCTATGGGTGACTGTGTTACGCAGCGAGGCCAGGTGAGAGAGTCTCTGGGTGATTGTGTTACGCAGCGAGGCCAGGTGAGAGAGTCTCTCTGGGTGACTGTGTTACGCAGTGAGGCCAGGTGAGAGAGTCTCTGGGTGACTGTGTTACGCAGTGAGGCCAGGTGAGAGAGTCTCTGGGTGACTGTGTTACGCAGTGAGGCCAGGTGAGAGAGTCTCTGGGTGACTGTGTTACGCAGTGAGGCCAGGTGAGAGAGTCTCTCTGGGTGACTGTGTTACGCAGTGAGGCCAGGTGAGAGTCTCTGGGTGACTGTGTTACGCAGCGAGACCAGGTGAGAGAGTCTCTCTGGTTGACTGTGTTACGCAGCGAGGCCAGGTGAGAGAGTCTCTGGGTGACTGTGTTACACAGTGAGGCCAGGTGAGAGAGTCTCTGGGTGACTGTGTTACGCAGTGAGGCCAGATGAGAGAGTCTCTGGGTGACTGTGTTACGCAGTGAGGCCAGGTGAGAGAGTCTCTCTGGGTGACTGCGTTACGCAGCGAGGCCAGGTGAGAGAGTCTCTCTGGGTGACTGTGTTACACAGCGAGGCCAGGTGAGAGAGTCTCTGGGTGACTGAGTTACGCAGTGAGGCCAGGTGAGAGTCTCTGGGTGACTGTGTTACGCAGCGAGACCAGGTGAGAGAGTCTCTCTGGTTGACTGTGTTACGCAGCGAGGCCAGGTGAGAGAGTCTCTGGGTGACTGTGTTACACAGTGAGGCCAGGTGAGAGAGTCTCTGGGTGACTGTGTTACGCAGTGAGGCAAGATGAGAGAGTCTCTGGGTGACTGTGTTACGCAGTGAGGCCAGGTGAGAGAGTCTCTCTGGGTGACTGCGTTACGCAGCGAGGCCAGGTGAGAGAGTCTCTCTGGGTGACTGTGTTACACAGCGAGGCCAGGTGAGAGAGTCTCTGGGTGACTGAGTTACGCAGTGAGGCCAGGTGAGAGAGTCTCTGGGTGACTGTGTTACGCAGTGAGGACAGGTGAGAGAGTCTCTGGGTGACTGTGTTACGCAGTGAGGCCAGGTGAGAGAGTCTCTCTGGGTGACTGTGTTACGCAGTGAGGCCAGGTGAGAGAGTATCTGGGTGACTGTGTTACGCAGTGAGGCCAGGGGAGAGAGTCTCTGGATGACTGTGTTACACAGCGAGGCCAGGTGAGAGTCTCTCTGGGTGACTGTGTTACACAGTGAGGCCAGGTGAGAGAGTCTCTGGGTGACTGTGTTACACAGTGAGGCCAGGTGAGAGAGTCTCTCTGGGTGACTGTGTTACGCAGCGAGGCCAGGTGAGAGAGTCTCTGTGTGACTGTGTTACGCAGTGAGGCCAGGTGAGAGAGTCTCTGGGTGACTGTGTTACGCAGCGAGGCCAGGTGAGAGAGTCTCTCTGGATGACTGTGTTACACAGCGAGGCCAGGTGAGAGAGTCTCTGGGTGACTGTGTTACGAAGTGAGGCCAGGTGAGAGAGTCTCTGGGTGACTGTGTTACGCAGCGAGGCCAGGTGAGAGAGTCTCTGGGTGACTGTGTTACGCAGCGAGGCCAGGTGAGAGAGTCTCTGGATGACTGTGTTACACAGCGAGGCCAGGTGAGAGTCTCTCTGGGTGACTGTGTTACACAGTGAGGCCAGGTGAGAGAGTCTCTGGGTGACTGTGTTACGCAGTGAGGCCAGGTGAGAGAGTCTCTCTGGGTGACTGTGTTACGCAGCGAGGCCAGGTGAGAGAGTCTCTGTGTGACTGTGTTACGCAGTGAGGCCAGGTGAGAGAGTCTCTGGGTGACTGTGTTACGCAGCGAGGCCAGGTGAGAGAGTCTCTCTGGATGACTGTGTTACACAGCGAGGCCAGGTGAGAGAGTCTCTGGGTGACTGTGTTACGCAGCGAGGCCAGGTGAGAGAGTCTCTGGGTGACTGTGTTACGCAGCGAGGCCAGGTGAGAGAGTCTCTGGGTGACTCTGTTACGCAGCGAGGCCAGGTGAGAGAGTATCTGGGTGACTGTGTTACGCAGTGAGGCCAGATGAGAGAGTCTCTGGGTGACTGTGTTACGCAGCGAGGCCAGGTGAGAGTGTCTCTGGGTGACTGTGTTACGCAGCGAGGCCAGGTGAGAGAGTCTCTCTGGGTGACTGTGTTACGCAGTGAGGCCAGGTGAGAGAGTATCTGGGTGACTGTGTTACACAGCGAGGCCAGGTGAGAGAGTCTCTCTGTGTGACTGTGTTACGCAGCGAGGCCAGGTGAGAGAGTCTCTGGGTGACTGTGTTACACAGCGAGGCCAGGTGAGAGAGTCTCTGGGTGACTGTGTTACGCAGCGAGGCCAGGTGAGAGAGTCTCTGGGTGACTGTGTTACGCAGCGAGGCCAGGTGAGAGAGTCTCTGGGTGACTGTGTTACGCAGCGTGGCCAGGTGAGAGAGTCTCTCTGTGTGACTGTGTTACACAGCGAGGCCAGGTGAGAGAGTCTCTGGGTGACTGTGTTACGCAGCGAGGCCAGGTGAGAGAGTCTCTGGGTGACTGTGTTACGCAGTGAGGCCAGGTGAGAGAGTCTCTGGGTGACTGTGTTACGCAGCGAGGCCAGGTGAGAGAGTCTCTGGGTGACTGTGTTACGCAGCGAGGCCAGGTGAGAGAGTCTCTGGGTGACTGTGTTACGCAGCGAGGCCAGGTGAGAGAGTCTCTGGGTGACTGTGTTACGCAGTGAGGCCAGGTGAGAGAGTCTCTCTGGGTGACTGTGTTACGCAGCGAGGCCAGGTGAGAGAGTCTCTGGGTGAGTGTGTTACGCAGCGAGGCCAGGTGAGAGAGTCTCTGGGTGACTGTGTTACGCAGTGAGGCCAGGTGAGAGAGTCTCTGGGTGACTGTGTTACGCAGTGAGGCCAGGTGAGAGAGTCTCTCTGGGTGACTGTGTTACGCAATGAGGCCAGGTGAGAGAGTCTCTGGGTGACTGTGTTACGCAGCGAGGCCAGGTGAGAGAGTCTCTCTGGGTGACTGTGTTACGCAGCGAGGCCAGGTGAGAGAGTCTCTGGGTGACTGTGTTACGCAGCGAGGCCAGGTGAGAGAGTCTCTGGGTGACTGTGTTACACAGCGAGGCCAGGTGAGAGAGTCTCTGGGTGACTGTGTTACGCAGCGAGGCCAGGTGAGAGAGTCTCTGGGTGACTGTGTTACGCAGCGAGGCCAGGTGAGAGAGTCTCTGGGTGACTGTGTTACGCAGCGAGGCCAGGTGAGAGAGTCTCTCTGGGTGACTGTGTTACGCATGGAGGCCAGGTGAGAGAGTCTCTGTGTGACTGTGTTACGCAGCGAGGCCAGGTGAGAGAGTCTCTCTGGGTGACTGTGTTACGCAGTGAGGCCAGGTGAGAGAGTCTCTGGGTGACTGTGTAACGCAGCGAGGCCAGGTGAGAGAGTCTCTGGGTGACTGTGTAACGCAGCGAGGCCAGGTGAGAGAGTATCTGGGTGACTGTGTTACGCAGCGAGGCCAGGTGAGAGAGTCTCTGGGTGACTGTGTTACGCAGCGAGGCCAGGTGAGAGAGTCTCTGGGTGACTGTGTTACGCAGCGAGGCCAGGTGAGAGAGTCTCTCTGGGTGACTGTGTTACGCAGCGAGGCCAGGTGAGAGAGTCTCTGGGTGACTGTGTTACGCAGCGAGGCCAGGTGAGAGAGTCTCTGGGTGACTGTGTTACGCAGTGAGGCCAGGTGAGAGAGTCTCTGGGTGACTGTGTTACGCAGCGAGGCCAGGTGAGAGAGTCTCTCTGGGTGACTGTGTTACGCAATGAGGCCAGGTGAGAGAGTCTCTGCGTGACTGTGTTACGCAGCGAGGCCAGGTGAGAGAGTCTCTGGGTGACTGTGTTACGCAGCAAGGCCAGGTGAGAGAGTCTCTCTGGGTGACTGTGTTACGCAGCGAGGCCAGGTGAGAGAGTCTCTGGGTGACTGTGTTACGCAGCGAGGCCAGGTGAGAGAGTCTCTGGGTGACTGTGTTACCCAGCGAGGCCAGGTGAGAGAGTCTCTGGGTGACTGTGTTACGCAGTGAGGCCAGGTGAGAGAGTCTCTGGGTGACTGTGTTACGCAGCGAGGCCAGGTGAGAGAGTCTCTGGGTGACTGTGTTACGCAGCGAGGCCAGGTGAGAGAGTCTCTCTGGGTGACTGTGTTACGCAGGGAGGCCAGGTGAGAGAGTCTCTGTGTGACTGTGTTACGCAGCGAGGCCAGGTGAGAGAGTCTCTCTGGGTGACTGTGTTACGCAGTGAGGCCAGGTGAGAGAGTCTCTGGGTGACTGTGTAACGCAGCGAGGCCAGGTGAGAGAGTCTCTGGGTGACTGTGTAACGCAGCGAGGCCAGGTGAGAGAGTATCTGGGTGACTGTGTTATGCAGCGAGGCCAGGTGAGAGAGTCTCTGGGTGACTGTGTTACGCAGCGAGGCCAGGTGAGAGAGTCTCTGGGTGACTGTGTTACGCAGCGAGGCCAGGTGAGAGAGTCTCTCTGGGTGACTGTGTTACGCAGCGAGGCCAGGTGAGAGAGTCTCTGGGTGACTGTGTTACGCAGCGAGGCCAGGTGAGAGAGTCTCTGGGTGACTGTGTTACGCAGTGAGGCCAGGTGAGAGAGTCTCTGGGTGACTGTTTTACGCAGTGAGGCCAGGTGAGAGAGTCTCTGGGTGACTGTGTTACGCAGTGAGGCCAGAGAGTCTCTGTGTGACTGAGTTACGCACTGAGGCCAGGTGAGAGTCTCTGGGTGACTGTGTTACGCAGTGAGGCCAGGTGAGAGAGTCTCTGGGTGACTGTGTTACGCAGTGAGGCCAGAGAGTCTCTGGGTGACTGAGTTACGCAGTGAGGCCAGGTGAGAGTCTCTGGGTGACTGTGTTACGCAGTGAGGCCAGGTGAGAGAGTCTCTGGGTGACTGTGTTACGCAGTGAGGCCAGAGAGTCTCTGGGTGACTGAGTTACGCAGTGAGGCCAGGTGAGAGTCTCTGGGTGACTGTGTTACGCAGTGAGGCCAGGTGAGAGAGTCTCTCTGGGTGACTGTGTTACGCAGTGAGGCCAGGTGAGAGAGTCTCTGGGTGACTGTGTTACGCAGCGAGGTGTTCAGTCGACAGAGCGCCGAGAAGGATCTCTCTGACGAGGCCAGGGAGATGGGCATGGAGAGACACAGCTGGAGGAGATGACCCACGTATTTGAGGAGTCCTCTTGTTTGCATGTGCAGGCTGGACATATACACAGCCAGTTTGTGAACAGTGCAAAAGTCCTCATCCTTCGTAAGGTCTCCCAGCATCCTATCTGCATGTGAAGACCATGAGACATCTATAGGCGTGTTCATACCGCAGTACTTTTCCCACTTTAGTTCCGATATAGTTCCGAAATGTCGCGTTCACACCAAAAAGAGCCGGAACTAGAAATGAGTTCATCAGAACCTTTTTACCTCCTTTTCCGTCTCTCCTAGAGAAAAAGGTTCCTTTGTCTGATTGGCTGGGCGGAATGCAAACCACGCCCCGTAAAACTCCCAAAAGGTTTGGTGAAGCCGCCATTTTATTATCCTCGCATTAGCATTATTAGCATTATTAGTATTAGCATTATTAGCATTATTAGCATTAGCATTATTAGCATTAGCATTATTAGCATTATTAGCATTATCATTATTAGCATTAGCATCAGCCCAACGGAGAGAGACTAGCTTATGGCAACACAAAAGAAAACATGGGAGCGGTGGAGATGAGGAGGTGTCGGGGTTCTGGCGATTTACTGGGAAGGCTTCAGTAGAAGCTGCTGGGAGTCCCAGCAGCTTCTACTGAAGCCTTCCCCAACTCAGTATACGCCGTGAAGTTGTTTGCAGCCTGCCAGTAAACCCAAAGCAGAATAAGAAGAAGTGACGTCAGCGGCTCATTTGACTAATCCTGCCTCAGGGACTTATTCCGGTGTGAACGCGATCTGTACTTAGTTCATCAGAACTCTTTAGTTCATCAGAACTAAAGAGTTCTCATGAACTAAAGTGGGAACGCCTCATGTTTCCTGCTTGCAGCTGGAGAGATCTCAGGTCTTCCTCTGTGCCAAATGCCCCCTTAGCAGCAGCAAGCAATGGTTCCTCCCTGCGGGAGGCACTTGCCATGCCTCTGGTAAATGCCGCTTGATTTCTCTACACAAGATCAAGAGCCTCGAAAAACTCTCGTCCACGATGCCACTCCTTTTGTTGGTACAACATCTTCAGCCTCTGTCGCGCTGCGGAATGGGGACTGTGTGTTGCTGACCCGGCTGCCAGCTGGGTCAGCAACCTGAGGTGCAGCTGCTGAGGTTTTGGTTTGATTCAGGATTTCCTCCACGGCCTTTTCGTTGCGTAGAGCATGCACGCGCCCTTTCAACTATGGGTCTACTTTGTGGTGTTGGGGATTTCTGTATGTGTTTGTATGTCTTTCAGATGTGTGTGTGTGTGTGTGTGTGTGTGTGTGTGTGTGTGTGTGTGTGTGTGTGTGTGTGTGTGTGTGTGTGTGTGTGTGTGTGTGTGTGTGTGTGTGTGTGTGTGTGTGTGTGTGTGTGTGTGTGTGTGTGTGTGTGTGTGTGTGTGTGTGTGTGTGTGTGTGTGTGTGTGTGTGTGAGAGGATCTGAGAGGATCATTGGTGCCTCACTCCCATTCCTCCACCTGCCTCACACCAGGAGAACTGCAGAGAGACCTGCAGAGGACCAGGAGACCTGTAGAGGACCAGGAGACCTGCAAAGGACCAGGAGACCTGCAAATGACCAGGAGACCTGCAGAGGACCAGGAGACCTGCAGGGAGACCTGCAGAGAACCAGGAGACCTGCAGAGGACCAGGAGACCTGTAGAGATACCTGCAGAGGACCAGGAGACCTGTAGAGGACCAGGAGACCTGCAAAGGACCAGGAGACCTGCAGGGAGACCTGCAGAGAACCAGGAGACCTAGAGAGGACCAGGAGACCTACAAAGGACCAGGAGACCTGCAGAGGACCAGGAGACCTGCAAAGGACCAGGAGATCTGTAGAGGACCAGGAGACCTACAGAGAGACCTGCAGAGGACCAGGAGACCTGCAAAGGACCAGGAGACCTGCAGAGGACCAGGAGACCTACAAAGGACCAGGAGACCTGTAGAGAGACCTGCAGAGGACCAGGAGACCTGAACCCTCTTTAGACTGTAGAGGTTTTTAAAGAGACTGCTTTTATGCAGCCGGTCAGCAACTCACGACATGGTGTCTCATGTGAAAGCAAGAGTGAGGGTAGATTTCAGATTGCACTGGGTGTGTGTGTGTGTGTGTGTGAGTGTGTGTGTGTGTGTGTGTGTGTGTGTGTGTGTGTGTGTGTGTGTGTGTGTGTGTGTGTGTGTGTGTGTGTGTGTGTGTGTGTGTGTGTGTGTGTGTGTGTGTGTGTGTGTGTGTGTGTGTGTGTGTGTGTGAGGATCTGAGAGGATCATTGGTGCCTCACTCCCATTCCTCACACCAGGAGAACTGCAGAGAGACCTGCAGAGGACCAGGAGACCTGTAGAGATACCTGCAGAGGACCAGGAGACCTGCAAAGGACCAGGAGACCTGCAAAGGACAAGGAGACCTGCAGGGAGACCTGCAAAGAACCAGGAGACCTGCAGAGGACCAGGAGATCTACAAAGGACCAGGAGACCTGCAGAGGACCAGGAGACCTACAGAGAGACCTGCAGAGGACCAGGAGACCTGCAGAGGACCAGGAGACCTGCAAAGGACCAGGAGACCTGTAGAGGACCAGGAGACCTACAGAGAGACCTGCAGAGGACCAGGAGACCTGTAGAGATACCTGCAGAGGACCAGGAGACCTGTAGAGGACCAGGAGACCTGCAAAGGACCAGGAGACCTGCAGGGAGACCTGCAGAGAACCAGGAGACCTAGAGAGGACCAGGAGACCTACAGAGGACCAGGAGACCTGCAGAGGACCAGGAGACCTGCAAAGGACCAGGAGATCTGTAGAGGACCAGGAGACCTACAGAGAGACCTGCAGAGGACCAGGAGACCTGCAAAGGACCAGGAGACCTGCAGAGGACCAGGAGACCTACAAAGGACCAGGAGACCTGTAGAGAGACCTGCAGAGGACCAGGAGACCTGAACCCTCTTTAGACTGTAGAGGTTTTTAAAGAGACTGCTTTTATGCAGCCGGTCAGCAACTCACGACATGGTGTCTCATGTGAAAGCAAGAGTGAGGGTAGATTTCAGATTGCACTGGGTGTGTGTGTGTGTGTGTGTGTGTGTGTGTGTGTGTGTGTGTGTGTGTGTGTGTGTGTGTGTGTGTGTGTGTGTGTGTGTGTGTGTGTGTGTGTGTGTGTGTGTGTGTGTGTGTGTGTGTGTGTGTGTGTGTGTGTGTGTGTGTGAGGATCTGAGAGGATCATTGGTGCCTCACTCCCATTCCTCACACCAGGAGAACTGCAGAGAGACCTGCAGAGGACCAGGAGACCTGTAGAGATACCTGCAGAGGACCAGGAGACCTGCAAAGGACCAGGAGACCTGCAAAGGACAAGGAGACCTGCAGGGAGACCTGCAAAGAACCAGGAGACCTGCAGAGGACCAGGAGATCTACAAAGGACCAGGAGACCTGCAGAGGACCAGGAGACCTACAGAGAGACCTGCAGAGGACCAGGAGACCTGCAAAGGACCAGGAGACCTGTAGAGGACCAGGAGACCTACAGAGAGACCTGCAGAGGACCAGGAGACCTGTAGAGATACCTGCAGAGGACCAGGAGACCTGTAGAGGACCAGGAGACCTGCAAAGGACCAGGAGACCTGCAGGGAGACCTGCAGAGAACCAGGAGACCTACACTGTCAGAAAAAAGGGTACGGTGGAGGTCCATTTATGTTCTCTAAGGTACAACTGCTGGTGATGTACCCTCAAAGGGTCATATTTGATCCATAAGGTACTAATAGGTACTTTTTCTAGGTTGATAAGGTACATATAAGTTCCAAACTGAGAAAGGGTCCATGTCTGTACCATTTTTCCATCATATAGGGGTACAATCACAAAGATGTCAGTGTGTGACCAAAATGCTGTTGGGGGATGGGATGGTTAATGCATCAGGGCTGCTAAGGCAATTGTGAAATCTGGTTTTGTGCGTGCACACATTCATTAAGCCTAGGTTCAACAATACTTTTTTATTGTCAGTGAAATTGGATTAGAAGGAATTGAGTTGTAATGTAGGCCTACACAATTCCATGCAATATTTAGGCCGAAGCCTTTTAGAGGCTGGACATATTAGAATTGGACAGCAAATTACTTAATTTCACATATTTATCCTGGAAACAACAGTGATGATAAGGCTAAATAAAGAGCTACAATGGTGGATTTGGATATTTGAATGAGAGAGTTCACACATGCGCATTCGGTGTAGCAGTAGCAACGGCAGACACGTCATTTGCTTAATCAAACTTCAAACTGTCATTTGCACTTGGCGGCAAACCATGGAGCTTTCAACCGAGGAGCTTCTCCAGAACTTGGAAGAGTCAGGAATAAAGGTGACCGAAGAAGAGGCACAGAGATTCAGAGGTAATATTATGTTGACATACTGCGTTATATGTTCTATGCAATCTATTCTGTCTAAACTGAAGACACTTTAACTGAACTGAATGGCTAAATTGCTAGCTAGCGTTATCTAGAAAATTGACGTTATCAGCCTAAGGTTAGCTACCGTTAGCTTGCTAAACTCAGCCATTTAACCGTTTTATCGCTCCAAAAACACAGGTTCCAGTGCATGACCAAGGTATGGCTTTATAGACCATATCTGCTAAGTTAAATGATTTATCTAAAGGTCGTGTCTAATTGAGTTGTACCGAATGGCTTGCTTGCTAGCTAAAAAGCTAGCTAGCTAAAGTTAGCGAACCTATTGAAGCTAACATTAAGTGCGGTCAATCTGAAATAGCCTGTGACGTTCCACTTTAATAAGTTAACCTTAAGACAGTGGAAATCCTAACGATTGTTACGATTGCACGTTAACGGTTCAGTAATGTTATGCCTTCATGAGAGTAATAAGGGCTTAATTCGCCATGTCGTTGTGTTTGACATGCTTCTTGTTATTGCATATAAAAAAAGAGAGATGCATTTCACTTAAAATCCCTCTTCATGTTATGTTGTTACTATTATACTATTGTAGTTTTTTTCCGTTAATTTATAAGGTCTATATGTACCTTTTGATATGGGGTTTTGAGCGGAGTTTTTTTTTTTTTACGTTATACCATTGATGACGTCATCAGCTTGCTCAGCGTGATTTCTCCTCAGTCCGCAGATTTCTGCCGAGAGGTGAGGTACAAGTGTTGAAAAGTTGAAAAACCTTGTTAATCCATTAACGTTAGTTCAGTTCATGGTGCAGCTATCGACGTGCCATTGTTTTGAATAGGACTGTTGAGGTTTAGCTTTTTCTTACGCTGCACTCGGAGAGAAATATTGGAGACGGAGACGATGAACTGTTTAGCCCTTGAGCATGATTTATTCATCTGCTTCACAGGTGATTCCTTCGCTCAGCCGAGCTAACTTAGAAGAGAACAAACATAGATCGTGTACACGTGCATCAGGTGAACACACCCTCATTTACACGTAGCACGTAATACTACAGTGCCTCACACTGGTACAATAACAGTATTACATCCCTATAGTACAGAATAGACACAATCTCTAGTCTACATACAATAACTGAGGACATATGTAAACATTTCCCTTAACAAGGACTGTCTACACAGGGGCGTTTTGTCGAGTACAGGAGTTATATTATAGTTGCTAGTTGTTGGCTAATGTTAGCTTGATTGAGTGAAGCTCTTGTACGTGATCCCGTCTCTCAAGTAAGGCTGCGCCTGAAAGAGAAGCCGCTGAGTTTTGTGCTTGTGCTCCTATTACTTTGTCCAGGTGTGATTGTATGTTGTGCTCAGTCAATGTTTTTCCGAATAAGTTAGCCCTGAACTGTGTGTAGCACTGACCGGCTGCACATAAAAGCTACTAAACCAGGCGCTATTGATGTCGCTTATCAAATGCTTTCTATGCTCCGCATGTGTCAGTAATGTCTGTTTTGGACGGTGACCAGTAACCTGCTCTCACGGTAGCTATTGATTTTACTACACACTGGTAGACCAAGAGTAACTGTTTTTTTTTATACAAGATGTGCTCTATTTACTCTTTTAATGTATATATTTTATATTTGTTTGGTTTGAAAAATGACTCTTTTCTTCTCCCTCTCTGTGTGTGTGCGCATGTGCCTGCATTCTTTTCAGACAATGAAGTGGATGGAGAAACAGTAGAGTGTGGCTTGACAGATACCATGGTATCATACCTTTTTCCTGGGTCATTCAAAAAACAAGTCAAGTTCAACAAATTTGTACAGGAGCTGAAGGATGTTGTAACACTAACTTTAGTACCAGTGCCCGAAGAACACATTGAGCAGTCTTTGATTATTGACAGGTAAGTTTTACATTGCAAAGAATTTCAAACATGTCTTAATAGATATTATGAGGTATTATGGAATAGTATAACATTGAATATATTGTTGCCTTGGTTGCTAATTATAATTATGTGTTACTTTGGGGTTGATCTGTCTACTACTGGTAATACAAGTTCCTCATCCCCTCCCTTCCCCACCCCATGTCAGAAATGAGGCAAGGGGGAGACTGCCTGCTGGATTCGTTCTTCCTCCTTTCCCCAGAGATCTTCAGACCAAACTTGATAACAAAGAAGCTTGTCAGAAGTCATCCAGAGATCGACATAGGATCATTCGTGTTCTCCATGAAGCAATAATAGAATACACAATGTAAGTCAGTATTGTCCACTTTTACTCTTTGCTTCACCAATATACTTCAGGCAGATAAGATGCAAAGCCAAATTTACTGTTGGAAGTGATGAATTGTGGGAATTTCAAGATCCATGCTAAGATGTATGTTCACAATTGTGGCTTTTAAACAGCAATTTGTTGGTAGAGTATAAATAGCTTTATTCCTTAATTTAATCTTTCTTACAGGTATCCCACCAACACAGAATATGTGCAAGTGGTTCAAGCACTTATTATGAAGTACCCCTTCCTTAAGGATCTGGGAGGAAACGGCTATGTAAGTTAAAAAGATAGTTGATGTGATATTATGCAGCTAGTTATTTTCCGATGTAATGATTTTGAAAACATTGAATGATAAATACAATAATGCATACAAATGTATTATGTTTATGTTTTCCTTGGATACGTTCATTTAATTGTTTTTTAATAGTGCGGGTTATCTTTGTTTCACTGTCCGTGTTAGCATACCTGGCATCAGTCCCTCAAACGCAAATTCAAAGCAGAGCGTGCACCTTTAATCCACGAAGATGAGGTGAAAAGGAGTAAGGAGAAGTTTGGCCACAAGAGAGCCAGAGAGTCTACGAAAGCTGAAAGAAGCTGTTGCAGATCTGTGTCAGGAGTGAGTGAATTTATGTAGCTGCATACCTTTATTGGAGAAGTTATTGTGCACGATAATATTTTACTGGAAGTGTCTGTGAACAGTAATTTTTTGTGGTTGCAAAATTCTAGTTCAGATGAGATAAAAAAAATGTTGCATTGTGAAGTTGAACTTCAAACATGAACTGTTTCCTTTTCACTTTTTATTTCCAACAGGTGCCTGCTGTAATCGGTGAGGATGCATCCTCTATTGAGAGGCATGTGCACGTTCTGCAAATGCAGTATGAGAAGATGAACCCAGACACCTCTGTTGTAAAAGACCGAATGCAGCTAACTTTTTCATGGCGCCGAAAGGAGATCGCGGATGGAATGACAGTTGAGGATGTTCTGAAAAAATATCCTTTCCTTAGAACACCCTCAGGGGTAAGTGATATGAATTAAAGTACATTCAGTCAATTTTCAGTTGTTCAAAGCACACATTTGGTGTCAATGTAAGTACTCCATAGCACTCGGAACTGTAACAGTCAATTTCATTGAAAAGAAGAAAAGAGAGTTCTTTTAATACTGGTCTGGTCCTTCAATATTGAGAAGATTTTGTCTTGAGAACCCCAGAGGCACACGAGTATCATCTGAAATGTATTGAAAACCCTGAGCATAAAGTGACGTATGGAGTAAATGGTCCTTCTCCATTAAATGAGCTAAAGTATTTTGATGTGACGAAAGCATTTCCACCTAATGCATGATTTATTAGAAGGAGTCGTTCCACTTATAGTGAAGCTAGTTGTGTGCAAAGCACACAAAGAGAAACACATAACCATACAGGAAATTAATGAAGAACTACAACAACTAGCGATTGGTCAAAATGATAAAAAAAATAGACCAGTACCATTTTCAGAGCGACTATTTCAGAACTCTGGAATTACAGGGTCTGCCTCTCAGAAATTGTGTCTTTTTCGGCTCTTGCCTTTTTTAATGGGACACCGTGTTCCCCCTAATTGCAATTATTGGGATGTGTTCCTGATCTGCCGGGACATAGTTGACATTGTAATTGCCCCAAAAGTAAAAAGGGAAAGTCTATCTATGTTAAACTTACTTGTTTGTGAATTTCTTACAAAACTTAAGGATGTTTTTGGTGATGTCATCACTCCGAAATGCCACTATATGATACATTACGCAAGACTTATAGCCATGTACGGCCCTCTGCGTATGGTATGGTGCATGCGCTTTGAGGCAAAGCACCAATATTTTAAGACTGTTGCAAGTAACTGCAGGAATTTTATTAATGTAGCAAAAACTTTAAGTGACAGGCACCAGATGCGACAATGCTGGGAGTTTTCCCAAGACAACATTCTTGATGAATTTGAGATGGTGACAGGGGCAAGTACAGATACTCTGTTTTCATCGCTCCCATTAGAGTTACAGAGATGTCTTGCTCGTGTACACGGCAGTCAAGAAGCATTACAAAACATGCAGCGTGTTTCAAGGGTCATAATTGACAGTGTAAAATATGCATGTAAAGATGTGTTGATTGTTGATTACTTACATGCAGAGAATATTCCTCTTTTTTTCATAATCAAATATATTTTAAATGTTAACACACTGTGGCTTCTATGCGGTAAGCTTCTTGTCCCAATGTCTTATGATTCACACCTGCATGCATACACAGTCAAAGTTGATACTCAATGGAGTGTTATTAAACCAGGACAAGAAATGGACTTTCAGTCCCTCGATGTGTACAATGTTGATGATAAGTTATATGTGACCCTTAGAAATATTTGAAATGTTTAAGGGAATTGTGACTTAAAAGGGGGGAAAGCTATTGTTCAATGAAATGCGTTATGCTGGATTGTATTGTGTGGCATTGATACATTTAACATTATTCTGAAATTCTGTATTGATAGAAAATATGTTTTTGTGATGTGGCATTTTTAAATGAATTGTAATGTGATATTGCCATAAATTGTATGAATTGTATGATTTAATTGTTGAAAGTGTTATAGATTGATGATGTCATTATTGTTTATGTTAATAAATGTGAGAAAAGATAATTTTTTAACTGTGTCCCATGTTGTACTGAGTACAAATTTGCCATTATAAGGTACAATGCTCTTGTCACTGGGGCAGTACCCTTTAAAGGCCAAATTTGTACCATTTCCAAGGGTACATTTAAGTCCTAGAGCATCAAGGTCCATTATGGTCCCCAGGGGTACATATTTGCCCCCATAAGGTACAAACTGTAAGGGTACTAATATGTACCCTTGTTAAGGGGTACAATGGGTGTACCTTTAAGGGTACTGCCCCAGTGACGAGCTGTTGGACCCCTAAAGGTACAACTTTAGCACATTATTTCTGACAGTGTAGAGAGGACCAGGAGACCTACAGAGGACCAGGAGACCTGCAGAGGACCAGGAGACCTGCAAAGGACCAGGAGATCTGTAGAGGACCAGGAGACCTACAGAGAGACCTGCAGAGGACCAGGAGACCTGCAGAGGACCAGGAGACCTACAAAGGACCAGGAGACCTGTAGAGAGACCTGCAGAGGAACAGGAGACCTGAACCCTCTTTAGACTGTAGAGGTTTTTAAAGAGACTGCTTTCATGCAGCCGGTCAGCAACTCACGACATGGTGTCTCATGTGAAAGCAAGAGTGAGGGTAGATTTCAGATTGCACTGGGGGGGGGGGGGGCTCGGTTCTAACCATGTATACAGTCTGTTTTTATGTGAAGAGATGTCTTTAAAAACACTGAACAAAAACAAAGCTCTCTCAATAATAAGCTCATTGTTGTTGAGAATAAAGGTGTCTTTAATCTCTCTCTCTCTCTCTCTCTCTCTCTCTCTCTCTCTCTCTCTCTCTCTCTCTCTCTCTCTCTCTCTCTCTCTCTCTCTCTCTCTCTCTCTCTCTCTCTCTCTCTCTCTCTCCGTGACGTCACTTTCCTGTTCACACAGCGAGGGGCTGCGCGCGCCCGGAGGTGAGTCTCTGTTTCTATGTTTCTCTGTTTCTTTGTGTGTTTCTTTGTGTGTTTCTTTGTTTGTCTGTTAGTTTGCTTGTCTGTGTATTCGTTTCTTTGTTTCTTGGTTTGTTTGTTTGTTTGTTTGTTTTCCGCGTCTCTCTACTTCCGCATGTCTCGCGGAGTTCGCTGGGTTGATTGACAGTCGCGTGTAACGTGGAATTAACCGGGACCGGGTCTCGGCTGGAGGTGAGTCCGTAATACTGCCGATCAGCTGGTTGCAGTGGAATTGTCCAAAAATCAGCTCCTCTCGTCTTCTCCTCTGTGTGACGTCACGGATAGGAGAATTCAAAAGGACTGAGGAGAAGCTGATGCTGTTGCTTTAGGCTTTATGAACGTGGACAACAGAGAAACATATTCTTCAGGACTAAAGTTGGAATTGAAATAACAAAGGAAAGTGAAACTTCTGCTCGTCACCCTCGCCCTCCGGTCCACATTAATACAAATGATCCCAATACGTATGATTGATGAAAAGATCAATCAATACAGATGTATTTATTATAAACGTTAGTCCTTAACATCTATCTCTGTGTATATCACCATTCAAACATCTTTTAAAAGTTGAACAAACTCCACACAGCTCAGTAAAGACTGTGAGATGTTGACTTTATTTGATCATTTCAGTAAAAACTAAAGTTCATATTTCTCTCTTTGATTATAATACTGATGAACGTTCAGAACAAAGCACTTTGGCAACTTCCCACATACGTTTTAAAAAGCTTAATAAGCACCGTAACTTTCATGATATCATTTCTCCGTCATAATCGGTTGTTTCCGTGAACGGCCGACTGTTGTGTGACGGCAAATGCTGCGGCTGCAAGGCATTGTGGGGCAGCACATTGCTAGTGGAGCCTCGCAGCGGCGAAACTGTGGCATGCTAACCCCCAGTTTCCACCGGGTCCGTCTGCGCCGCGCTGCGCCGCGGCGGTCGTAAGGATCGCGGCCACTCTAGTCAATGGGTGCTATTCCACCACACGTGGGGCGTTACGGCTCAGACGCGTCCCAGAAGCGGCTCGGCCCAGCGCTTCTCTAAAAATAGGATGAATCCTATTTTTGCCGCGGCGCAGTTACCCCCAGTTTCCACTGGGTCCGTCTGCGCCGCGTCACGGCTGCGCCGTGGTTTTGGTCCGACCTCCTCTAGCGCCATAACCCACCGGACGCGTCCCAGAAGCGTTTCAGAAGCGTAGCGTCGTGCATGCAGGCTCACAGTTTTGTTATTGATTCGGGCATCCTGGACATTTGTACTTTTACAATAAAGTAAGTAGGCTACGTAGTTAAATGTTTTATTTTTGTGTCTGTTTAAATTGTGTTTATTGTTGTTATACATTAACTATTTTGTTGTGTTGTAGTCTACAGACACCGTTAATAATAATTGTAATAGTCCACTTGAAAACCTCGTCGTCCATTGTGCGTATCGTAGTGGAGGTGTGATGAAGGAGGGGGGGTCTGCTAAATTAGTATATGTGGGGGATGGGCCTGGCCCGGATGCTCACCTTTCCACTTCCTGCGAGGGGGGGCTGCCTGCCCGACCTTACGTTACGGCTGCGCCGCGGCAAAAATAGGATTCATCCTAATTTTAGAGAAGCGCTGCGCCGAGCCGCTTCTGGGCCGCTTCTGGGACGCGTCTGAGCCGTAACGCGGCGCAGCGCGGCGCAGACGGACCCGGTGGAAACTGGGGGTAACGTAAGGTCGGGCAGGCAGCCCCCCCTCGCAGGAAGTGGAAAGGTGAGCATCCGGGCCAGGCCCATCCCCCACATATACTAATTTAGCAGACCCCCCTCCTTCATCACAACACCTCCACTACGATACGCACAATGGATGACGAGGTTTTCATCATGGAAGTGGATAAACACACTATTTGATATGATGTAACCAATGTTTACTACAAGGACAACATCAGAAAGGACAAGGCCTGGTTTTTAGTCACTGCAGTTTGTGGAGTGGAAGGTAACAACTAAATATTAATGTTTTAAAGTTAATTAATACTTGTAGGTACAGTACAGAGCCATTCAGTAGTTTAACATCTTGTGAAAGTCGTTAAAAAACTGTTATGGCGCGAGAGGAGGTCGGACCAAAACCGCGGCGCGGCGCAGACGGACCCAGTGGAAACTTGGGGTTACACTGTAGGTGCGCCGCGTTTGGGGGTGCGGGTGCTAGTCAAGCCTCGCAGATGGGGGTGCTGCAGCCCCCTCAGCACCTTCCCGCGTCCATGTTCATTCCTTCATTACAATCCTAAATATAAATGTATGTAGCTTATTTTCCATTTGTTTGATTGAATGAGCAAATTACTTTGTTGACAGCAACAACAACAAAGAAAAAAACAACATCTTGCAGTGAGATAACAAAGTGCCATTTTAACTGTGAGGCTTATCCACTGAAGCTGCATGCAAGTGCAACATTTAGCATTAACATTACAACTAGTTATTTTAACACAATTCTTACACATTCTAACATCATTCTTTATCCGTGCATAGACCATTGCTGCGTTCACACCGGACGCGATGCGATTTTGGGGGAGGCGCGATTACATGTCAAGTCAATGCAAAGACGCAGACAGACGCGGTTGATGCGAATGACACGTTCGTGCAGTAGCCAATCAGCGGTGAGGATCTCAGCCTGCCGTCACTGACGTTGAACCAGAAAACCAAAACATCAGCCGTTAGCCGTTAGCTCTTAGCACTCAGAGCTCACAGCTCTTCATATCTGTTCAGAAACTAGACAAAAGTTAAACAAGTCCAAACCACAGACTGCCTGTGTCATGGAGAATACAGTCGCTGGTTTATTTATGTCTGTAGGCCGTTGTTGGGAGTGTGGACGGTCGGAGCATATATAACGTTAGCTTAGCCAAACTCCATTTAGAAAACACGCATTTTAAAAGGGTTTTCTCTGCCGTCTGTCTGCAGACTCAAAGCATTAATTCATGGTTTTTACTAACCGGTATCAGTATGTTGTTACTAACCGGTATCAGTATGTTGTTACTAACCGGTATTAGTATGTTGTTACTAACTGGTATCAGTGTGTTGTTACTAACTGGTATCAGTGTGTTGTTACTAACCGGTATCAGTATGTTGTTACTAACTGGTATCAGTATGTTGTTACTAACTGGTATCAGTGTGTTGTTACTAACCGGTATCAGTATGTTGTTACTAACTGGTATCAGTATGTTGTTACTAACCGGTATCAGTATGTTGTTACTAACCGGTATCAGTGTGTTGTTACTAACCGGTATCAGTGTGTTTTTACTAACCGGTATCAGTATGTTGTTACTAACCGGTATCAGTGTGTTTTTACTAACCGGTATCAGTATGTTTTTACTAACCGGTATCAGTATGTTGTTACTAACTGGTATCAGTGTGTTGTTACTAACCGGTATCAGTGTGTTGTTACTAACCGGTATCAGTGTGTTTTTACTAACCGGTATCAGTGTGTTTTTACTAACCGGTATCAGTATGTTGTTACTAACCGGTATCAGTGTGTTGTTACTAACCGGTATCAGTATGTTGTTACTAACCGGTATCAGTGTGTTGTTACTAACTGGTATCAGTGTGTTTTTACTAACCGGTATCAGTATGTTGTTACTAACTGGTATCAGTGTGTTTTTACTAACCGGTATCAGTATGTTGTTACTAACCGGTATCAGTGTGTTTTTACTAACCGGTATCAGTATGTTGTTACTAACCGGTATCAGTATGTTGTTACTAACCGGTATCAGTGTGTTGTTACTAACTGGTATCAGTGTGTTGTTACTAACCGGTATCAGTGTGTTTTTACTAACCGGTATCAGTGTGTTGTTACTAACTGGTATCAGTGTGTTGTTACTAACCGGTATCAGTGTGTTTTTACTAACCGGTATCAGTATGTTGTTCCTTACAGTATTTTGAAACGTGGATTACAATTAAATCACGGTCAAATATGTTCAAAAATATGCAGCATCTTGAAGTCAGTCTATTATTTTCAGGAGCGACAGGGATGTCTCAAAGATACGTCAATCAAGTGGCACCTGCCAACAGGTGGTGGATGATAGGCTTACTTCTAAAAACTTTATTAAAAACTGTACTTTTCTTTCTTTTGTAACTTTTCTTTTTTAACGGTGCGCGATCTACCCGCAACACACTCGACTGGTTGGTGACCACTGATCCAGAGAATTCAAACGGCACTTATCATGGCTGCCACTAAGGTACCTCCGGGTCATTTCACTCCGTCAGGAAGGTTCCTAAGAGAAACTGACAATTCGACCACAGCCCAGATCCGAATACAGGGTTTCCTGTATAGAGTCTGGACCAGGATCAGGTCTTAGATACAGGGTTTCCTGGATAGAGTCTGGACCAGGATCAGGTCTTAGATACAGGGTTTCCTTTATAGAGTCTGGACCAGGATCAGGTCTTAGATACAGGGTTTCCTGGATAGAGTCTGGACCAGGATCAGGTCTTAGATACAGGGTTTCCTGTATAGAGTCTGGACCAGGATCAGGTCTTAGATACAGGGTTTCCTGTATAGAGTCTGGACCAGGATCAGGTCTTAGATACAGGGTTTCCTGTATAGAGTCTGGACCAGGATCAGGTCTTAGATACAGGGTTTCCTGTATAGAGTCTGGACCAGGATCAGGTCTCAGATACAGGGTTTCCTTTATAGAGTCTGGACCAGGATCAGGTCTTAGATACAGGGTTTCCTTTATAGAGTCTGGACCAGGATCAGGTCTTAGATACAGGGTTTCCTTTATAGAGTCTGGACCAGGATCAGGTCTTAGATACAGGGTTTCCTGTATAGAGTCTGGACCAGGATCAGGTCTCAGATACAGGGTTTCCTTTATAGAGTCTGGACCAGGATCAGGTCTTAGATACAGGGTTTCCTTTATAGAGTCTGGACCAGGATCAGGTCTTAGATACAGGGTTTCCTTTATAGAGTCTGGACCAGGATCAGGTCTTAGATACAGGGTTTCCTTTAGAGAGTCTGGACCAGGATCAGGTCTTAAATACAGGGTTTCCTGTATAGAGTCTGGACCAGGATCAGGTCTTAGATACAGGGTTTCCTGTATAGAGTCTGGACCAGGATCAGGTCTTAGATACAGGGTTTCCTTTATAGAGTCTGGACCAGGATCAGGTCTTAGATACAGGGTTTCCTTTATAGAGTCTGGACCAGGATCAGGTCTTAGATACAGGGTTTCCTTTATAGAGTCTGGACCAGGATCAGGTCTTAGATACAGGGTTTCCTTTATAGAGTCTGGACCAGGATCAGGTCTTAGATACAGGGTTTCCTTTATAGAGTCTGGACCAGGATCAGGTCTTAGATACAGGGTTTCCTGTATAGAGTCTGGACCAGGATCAGGTCTTAGATACAGGGTTTCCTTTATAGAGTCTGGACCAGGATCAGGTCTTAGATACAGGGTTTCCTGTATAGAGTCTGGACCAGGATCAGGTCTTAGATACAGGGTTTCCTTTATAGAGTCTGGACCAGGATCAGGTCTTAGATACAGGGTTTCCTTTATAGAGTCTGGACCAGGATCAGGTCTTAGATACAGGTTTTCCTTTATAGAGTCTGGACCAGGATCCAACACACACACACACACGTTCTTCAAACACACACCCAGCCCCACCTTATACACACATTCAGCATTAGGAGTTCTGAACCCTGACTCAGCATTTCTTCACTTCCTGTCCCTGGTCTGGAGGTCAATGGTTCTCTGGATGTGTTTTTGATCCTGAAATAAGATCTGTGGTTAGCACGAGCTGTGGTTGCTAACATTAGCTGCCTGATTCATGTTCGACCCTGCACATTCTGAGCAGGAACATCACAGTCACTGAGATCATTATTAATGTTTTTAAACTGTCACATATCTGCTCCAGAGAGACCATCAGAGATGAGAGTGATGAGCGGGAAAACTGTGACTGCGACCCTCCTCCTGCTGTCCTTCCTGCTGCTGGGGTCCGTTATCACACGCAGATACACACATATAGATATGCATTTACAATGTATACATATACAGAATGTATATCAGAACAACCATGATCCTCCGTTAGCATGTGACGCTAACAGTTGCACTGATCTCTGTTTATTTCCCACAGAGTGCTGTACTGCTACCCGAAATACAGGTTACACACGCACGCACGCACACACGCATGCACGCACGCACGCACGCACACCCACACACACACACACACACACACACACACAAGCACACACACACACACACAGACACACACATACAATACACATTACAAGTAAACATATTAACCAACCATTTTTTTATTAAGATGTGAACAAATATATATGATAGCTGTGTGTGTGTGTGTGTGTGTGTGTGTGTGTGTGTGTGTGTGTGTGTGTGTGTGTGTGTGTGTGTGTGTGTGTGTGTGTGTGTGTGTGTGTGTGTGTGTGTGTGTGTGTGTGTGTGTGTGTGTGTGTGTGTGTGTGTGTGTGTGTGTGTGTGTGTGTGTGTGGGGGGGGTGTGCGTGCGGGTGTGGGTGCGTGCGTGCGGGGGTGGGTGCGTGTGTGTGTGTGTGTGTTACAGGGTCTCTCTGTCCTTTAAGTTGAATGACAGCAGACAGACGGACAGGTCAGTTTCACTGAAATACGTTTTATAAGACAATTTAATACAAGACATACTGATCTATTATACAGGTTGATAGTGTGTGTGTGAGGGGTGCAGTGTGTGTGTGTGTGTGTGTGTGTGTGTGTACAGTGTGTGCGCAGTGTATATGTGTGTGTGACACAATCTGTGTCTTTATATATTAATTGAACTGACAAGTTTTAGTTGAGAATAAATCCAGATGTTTTCACAGCAATATGAAAAGTTGTTTATTTATATACAACAACCACGTGTGTGTGTGTGTGTGTGTGTGTGTGTGTGTGTGTGTGTGTGTGTGTGTGTGTGTGTGTGTGTGTGTGTGTGTGTGTGTGTGTGTGTGTGTGTGTGTGTGTGTGTGTGTGTGTGTGTGTGTGTGTGTGTGTGTGTGTGTGTGTGTGTGTGTGTGTAGCAATGTCCTCCCTCTGAGTGGAGAGGAGTTCCACCTGGAGGCTGAGCAGTGAGTATCTTTAATATAAAACATAACATCTGATGGGGGGGGTCCATAGCAGCTGATGGGGGGGGGGTCCATAGCAGCTGATGGGGGGGGGGTCCATAGCATCTGATGGGGGGGGTCCCATAGCATCTGATGGGGGGGGGTCCATAGCATCTGATGGGGGGGGGTCCATAGCATCTGATGGGGGGGGTCCATAGCAGCTGATTGATGGGGGGGGGGGGGTCCATAGCATCTGATGGGGGGGGGTCCATAGCATCTGATGGGGGGGGGTCCATAGCATCTGATGGGGGGGGGGTCCATAGCATCTGATGGGGGGGGTCCATAGCATCTGATGGGGGGGGGTCCATAGCAGCTGAGCTTAGAACCCACCCTTTCCCCTAACCCTAAGCCAACGTACACCGGCTATTGTATTCTAACTGTAGTATGTCATATTTTATAGACCTGTACTTTCATCTGTTTCATAGTTGTTTGTTTGATAGAGATGATGCAACGTGATTGTTGATTGTTGACTGTTGATTGTTGACTGTTGATTGTTGACTGTTGACTGTTGATTGTTGATTATTGATTGTTGATTATTGTTACCTGCCTCAGGACTGCAGATGGAAATGAGCTATTAGCTATAATCTGTCATAAATCATCTCTTCTCTTTCCTGAGGTTCATGTGTATGCACGGTCCTGGTTAAATAAACACCAGCGGTTCTGTTGTGGTTCTGATGACACGTGTTTGTGTTTCAGTCTACACTACCAGCAGCCGAGCATCCTGATTGGGTGAGTACTGCTCACGCTGTGTGGTGACAGGAAGTGGCCGGTGTACAATACGATAAGATAATACT